>PVJX010004706.1:0-73067 GCA_004027295.1 Dolichotis patagonum
ATAGGTGGGTGATTTTCTTGTCCAGCAACAAGGTTATTTGTACCCCTCACTCAAGATTTGCTATATCCTAAGTTCCTAGAGGTTCACTTCTAAATCTAACTTTCCTGCTTGTCACAGATTAACCAATAGGTTAATCTGAACCGTGGTTGTTTTTGTGTATAAAAACCTCTAGACAGAGCTCCTTTGGCAACCCTTGTTGGGCGCCCACCCTCCCAGGTCCCTTTACCAGGGAGCCGCTTGCTTTCACTGTGTCATAAATGAGCTTTCTGCTTTCACTCTACAATGCTTACTCACCTTGATTCTCAGCCGTGTAGTTCTTTCTGGGACATCTTGCACCCACTACCTATGTAACTTCAACGTCCTCTACCATCACCAGGGGACAGTATGCTTCCGTGTGATCGGCCTGATATCCCTGGGGCAAACACCCACACTGGCCTGTCCGCTGTGTAATATGGCACCAATTGGGTGTGAGCAGACTAATCAGACACTGGAATAACCAGAGAGAAACAAGGATCTCCTGGCAGGTGGTTAAAATCGGATATAACCTGTGGCCACAAAACTCTACCGATGAGCAGACACCCACTGGTCTGGCCCACCCCCCTAATAAACCATGCCCATAGCCTCCGGAGATGATGTCTCTTCAGGTCCAGGACCCTTCTGACCAGCTTGCTTATGGTAATGAAGTTCCTTCTCTGCCATTGCTTTGCCTCCTGTATCTGTCATGTGGCCAGCAGAGCGAGCCTTTTGTGTGGCAACAGGATGACCAATTTTATTTTTCACCCCTGAAATTCTAAATCATTTAAACGAATTTCAGCATACTGAGAAATTGGTCCCAGTCTCTCAAACCCCAGGAGGTTGTTTTTTCTAATACAAACATCTTATAGGTTAGTATTTGTTTAATCATGTAAGCAGGACAGATACCTGGTGTTAACTACTGCATCCTAGTGCCCTGTGAAATAAACAGGGATACATTTTTTTAAAAAAATCTATGAGGACTATAATTTATCCAAGACCACTTGATGTGAATGGTGTCTGAGTACCTCCAACCCTGTCAGACCCTGGATGACATTTAAATATAAGGTAGCAGTTGACAAGAAAAGCAGGGATTACAAAATATTTGTTACTGCAAGCAATTTTAATACAAAAGTGTCTTGTTTTAAACAGTTCATTGGTAGAGCTTCAGTTTCTGCCTCAATTAAAACCAATTGAGATAATCACACAGCAACATGGTCGGAGCTGAAGAGGAACAGCAGCTAAAACACAGGAGCCCCAGACAGCCCCTTAGGGTCACTTGGTCAGCTGACTATTACGCACAAAAAAAGACGGAAGCGAACAGGACTGGTGAACAAGTGTGCTGGTGAGCTCCATTAAAGGATGAGCAAGTATTTGTCTTAGGTCCGCGTTTTCAGAATAGGCTCGTGGA
This sequence comes from Dolichotis patagonum, assembly GCA_004027295.1. NCBI lineage: Eukaryota > Metazoa > Chordata > Mammalia > Rodentia > Caviidae > Dolichotis > Dolichotis patagonum. Next base: position 1,424 of record PVJX010004706.1, read on the forward strand.
ATTCATTCCTCAGTTTGTGAGAAGTTGATCGACCATTTAAATAAATAGCAGAAAGTGCAGATAAAATCTGTGATCCACAGTGCCACCAAGGAGTCCTGCTCCCCAAGGGTCTGGGGCCTGGTGAGCGTAGGAGCTACTGGTGGCGAGGCTGCATACTTACAAATTGGTTTAAAAGCCCAATGTTCTGACATTTTCTCAACAGTTACATTTACCCCTGAATTCTAGTAGCTATGTGTCCTTCACACACCCAGCACTGAGACAGTGTTCCAGGTCAGTATTGCGGTGAACTCCTTTGCTGCGCTCTGTGTAAATGCTACCTAGATGAGGCTCCCTCCCTTCGGCTAAAATCACACAACATTAAAACAATGGAAACACAGTTATGAGTACCCTACCCTCCGTTCTTGCTAACTGAGGTGTCTGTGATTTACAAAAAGAGTTCCTTAAACACTGCAGGATTCTTATTTTTTTAATATAATTTATCTTGCTGAGACAGCAAGTCAAGTTTATAAAGATGCATTTAGGAATAATCCTAAAAGATAAAGCAGGTGTACAACCCTGCACCACGCAGAAACCCTAGTAAGAGGCTTTTTTTTTTAATACATATTGTATCTTGACCTTTTCTTTTTTTTTTTTTTTTTCAAATATTTCATTTCTGGGCCCCATCCATCACAGGGTTACCAGGAGGCGAATTTTATCTACATAAATATTCACATGAAAATAGTAACTTACAAAAAGAAAAAAAAAATAAGGCAGCTTCATAACACAATTATTCTTTTACACTTTTAACAATATAACTTCTCCCATTCAGAATAAATATACATCCAATGTATGGAGCAGGATTCAAAGTGGATAGTGGTGTGGGGGCTTGGACAGCTGTTATCGCTTGGGACCCGGAGTCCTGGGGGAGGCAGTGGTGGTCTTCTTGGACATGGTTGGGATTTTGGAAGGTTTGGTTAGACCCCTCCTGGAGCTGCCCTGGCCCCCTGCAGCGCTGCTTTCCGAAGTGTCTGAACAGGCAGACTGTGTCTCTAAAAGGTCGAAATCAGAGGCATCACTTCCCCGCCGGCTGCTGGCACGACTCCCGGCCCGACTCCCAGCGCGGCTTCCAGGGCGACTGGCTGACTTTTTAGGGTCTGACATTCAAGAAGAGAGCAGCAGATGATATAATAGATTATAACAGAGAAGATATGGGAGGCAGCACAAGTGACTAGAGCTCAGGATGCTGACCCTAGTACTGATCTGCTGCGTGGCCTGGGGCAAATCACAGCTTTTCTGAGCCCTGGTTTCCTCATCCACCTTCCAGTCACTGAGCCTTTCCTGGCTTGTGAGTCTGCTTAAGAAGCTTGCTTCCTCAGAGGGGAAAGCAGACTCTGTCAGCAGCACGGTCAGGTGGAGCTGTAGTCACCCCAGCACCAGTGGGTGCACGGGTGATGTAGGTAACACACTGGGAGAGGGAGAATGGGGATGAAGGCAGGGAAACAATGCCAAGACAGAGGGCGGATTTCCAGGAGGAACCCTGGGTAGTCAACAGACGCAATCTTGCCTTGACTTTCTCAGCTGACCACTGTTTATAATAAATCCTAGCAAACTGCCTGCCCCACCCAACTCTGGCCTGGCCCTTCATCCTTTCATCCTCTTTCTGCCGTGATCATTTCTGATCCACGACAGGTGGCCCAGCTGTGTGTGTGGAGGCGCCTGCTTCTCAGAGGGTGAGGGCAGAGCTGGCTATGCCGACAGGAGAAGCAGCGCAGGTCACTACCGGCAGGCTGCTGCCACCTGGTCACAGCCCTGGCCCCTGGGCCCACTGCAGACTTCATGGGACTTACCTGCCCGAGTAGTTTTGGCACCGGTGGAGGCTGGAGAAGAACTATTGCTGGTATCACCAGCGAGGGATGTTCGACTAGAATGGAAAGTTGGTGTTGGTCGTTTCAACTTGCTGCCTGTTGATGGGATTATCTTTTAAAAAAAGATTAAAAGGTCACATTTAATTGATGAAATCCTGATAGATATTTAATTTTAAAAGGTCTACCTAAAAGCCTCCTTATATCTGATCATTTAGAAAAGCAAATTAAAAGTCCAGGAAAACAACGGCCTACTTTCAAAGTATCCTAGGTCAGGGATTTTGATGATTCTCAAAGGTTTTAAATTCAAATTTAAAATTTCCAAATGTCTTCTAATACTTATCTTGCAAAATTTCTACTAGAAATGGAAAAAAGTCTCCAGATAGCAAGATTAATATAGTTATAATGAGACATGGTAAGTGAAAAAATCCAAATAGTCCTACAAATCAATGTTCTGGGGGTAGAAACCTGAAATACTGAAAGAGATTCAAATATTACTCCAACAGTAAGTAGGTGTAATAACTTTAGTTAAGGCCTCTTGTTAGTCTATCTTTTCCTGAATTACAAAATGCAGCTAAAATCATTTCACTTGTGGACCACATAGATGACACGAGGCACAGGGGGTGGGGCGGTGGTGTCAGGAGCACTCCCTTGAATGTGGAGCCAGGGACATGGGTTTGCATCTGGGCTCCAGGACTGGATGGGTCCAAATGAACCAGCCTGTGTCTCTGCTCCTCCCTCAGGATCTGGCCTCTCCCACTTCATCTCCACCAGTCCCCGTTGTTTAGCCTATTGCAGGCACAACGGCCTCCTCGCTGTTTGTCCAGAGGCCCAGGGAGGTCTCTAGTATTGTCCCCTTGCTGTGCACTCTGCCGGGACTCTTACTGCACCCTTCACCCCTATATGTGTGGCTCTCTCCCTCACTTCTTTCAGGGGCCCCGCTTTCTGAAAGGATGATGTTTTCAGAGGTTTTGCATCTTTCTAATCTCTTCCTCTGATTTTTTACCCCTCATTCCCCATATTGAGGCTTGACCCAGCAGTGCCTTTACACTGAACTATACCACCAGCTTTTTCACATTTTGAGATGGGATCTTGCTAAGTCCTTAAGTTGCCCAGGCTGGGCTCCAGCTTGTCCTGCCTGGCTCCTTGCTGCTTTTTTGTATAGCATTTATCCCTGCCTTATGTATTACATATGTTCTCACTCCTTCTCTTGCATTACAGCATGAACTTTATAAAAGCAAGGACTTTGCTTTATGCTCTTGTGTGTCTTTGGTGACTAAAACTAGCACAGAAGAGGAACTCATTAAAACCGTGGTGAATGAATAATGATTTGAAGAGGCATTTCCTAATCTGGAAGAGCTTTATATTATTACTGCTACCAATAAGAACTACATTTCCTAAATGATTTTTTAAAAAGAGATATTAAACAGACTTAATTTGGAGGAGAAAGAATATCTGAAATTTTGTTTTAAACATCACTCATGTCAAGCATGTTCTGAAGATTTTCTTTTGAAATCAACTGTGTATACTGTTTTCCAGGACCTTTAAGATGTTTGTCCAGATAGGAGAGTAAAGTAACCCATCTCATTGTGTGTGCTGCATTTCTTTGATTTATAATGAGAAAGCAAAGCGACAGGAAGTGTTTAACACTCAAGCATGAGTTCTCCTGGCCCACAGGAGGAGCACCAGTTTCAGAAGCGATCTTTCCCGAGCACTGCTGCTAGGAATCCACTGCCCAGAGACCCCGGGCTGGGTGTCCAGTCAGGACATGGCCTGGCTACAGGATACCAACAAGAAAAATGAAACCGCAAAGCGAAACAAGACATTACAACTTAAGACAAAACAACAAGGCCTATCTGTCAGAATCGTATGAGAATTTGTACTTCAGAAAATAAAAATTTAAAATTTCAGAACTCTTGATATTTTCATGAAACTGGAGCCACTATGGAAGAAGAAAAGCAAAATCAGCATGTTGAGTCTTAGGGTTTTAGCAGCAGTAGGTCCCCAGATCATGTTCTAAACCAGGTAGGTTTCTGGAGTTGTAGCTGGGAGTGGGATGGGGCCCAAAGCAGCACTTCATTCACAGTCACTGGCTTCTTGTGCTACCTCAGTTTCTCTGGCTAAAGCTCCCTGATACAAGTTCTGTGCTTTGAGGCACAAGAACCCAACGCTTCTCACTAGGAGCTAGAATGCAAACTGTACTGCTATCAAGCAAGCTGCTGGTCCATGTGTTACTTCTGAAACACTGTTCTTCCAAGTGTTTAGGTGTTGTAATGGCTGCACTTAAACATGCTCATTTGCTGGTATATGTATTCAGCTCAAGGTAACAAGAGACCCACATGCCTGGGCCAAGGGATTCAGAACCTAAAACGTGAGCCTCAGCAGTGGTCACTGATCCTGTGCTTGGCTGAAGTAGATAGCACCCATGCCTTGGGCCAGTGTGGAAGTACCAGTCACCCTGGGGAGTGGTCTCAGGGTCGATGGCACCAAGCACTCTTGTTCTAAGCAGATACAACATTGGTGAACATGCACCATAGCTGAATTTCAAGTGTTCATAACTCATCTAGGTATCTGACATTTGGAGACTCTATGAGGCTTGATTCTAGACAGTATCAATCAATAAATTAGGAATGATCATTATTTACCATCCTGAACAAATGAAATACTAGACTTAGAGAATTGTTCAAGGTTTTAGGCCTCTGTTATTTGTCTCCAACTTTGGTGACTCTGAGTTAGAAACCCCTGAAAACACTGGACTGGCGAATCAGCTGTGCCAGCAAGCACCACAGGCAGAAGACAGACGGGCTCATGTCAGGAAGAAGAGCAGGGCAGGGTCTTGGCGTAAGCGAGGGTCTCATCCAGACCGCGTCCCCACTCAGCAAAGCCATACTCTACCTCAGGGCTGGGCAGCTGGAGGTCAGGACAATGGCTGTCCCTGACAGGGGTGCCCGCTTTACTGTTTACCAGCCAAGGTTTGTCATAACAGCGAGAGAACTGAAGTAGAGTCTGTGAAACGGAAATCCAAAGGGAAGGACGGGGACAATTTAAAGGAACAGAATGGGCGCAAATTGGGAACAGGAAAAAATAAACAGAAGACACTAAATTTTAAAGAAACAGAAAACAAAATAAAATGCACATCAGTCCAACGGGATGAGAGGGACCAGGCAGAAATGCAATAGCATTCTTAATTTATAACCCATTGTAACAGCAAATTTATCTTCAAAGTTAGCTCTAGCTGCACAGACAGTGCCTGAAGCGTCCAAATTAGTGGCTGGATGGGGTCACACTCAAATTGGGCATTCTTGGTTAAGGAGGCAGAGGGTCTGGACAGTATGTTTCCATGGCTCTTCTTTTCTCTGGAGTCTTCCAGAGGATGCCATGAACATCAAACATTTGCCAAGACGGCAATGAAGAAGCCCCCAAGGGGCATCAGTACATACCTTTGTCCCACTGGCTGGGGTGGCTGGAGAAGAGGGCATGGATGTACAGCTGTGGTTACTCTGACTAGCACTTGAGCTGGAGCGGGTGGGAGAAGCTGCCCGAGAAGATGGTTTGGATCTTCGACCCCGTGATCGGAAAGGGGTCATTCCCTGGGACGCTCCCTCTGGTAGGATGAACTTCTCTCTAAGCTCAAGGTTAGTTCTACCTCGTGCTAAAAAGGAAATACATACATATAAAAAGTGAGTTAATCTTAAAAATGTATCTTTGATAATCACATAGCTGCTTGACCCCAGGTAACAGTTTATCTAAGTTATAGGCTTAGTACCATCTGCGGATTCTTCAAAAAGAAAGATAAATTCATGATTTAACAGTGCTGTCCTGATTCTAAGCCACAGTAGATATACTAACTGGAAAGACCCTGACTTGCTGTAATAAACAAGTTTTTGTGTACAAAGTACCATCCCGTTCTGTGGTCGAGGTCTTACTCTGCCACTGTCCCCTGGGGTAAGCAAACTGTAACTGCTCAAGGTGAAGCAGATGCAATGGTCTGCAAGCCTCTGACATCAATCAAAAACCTCTTTTCTCTCTCATAGGACATGTGTACTTTTTGCAGGATATGTGGTAATGAAAGAGTGGAGAAAAACACATTAGTCAAACCAACACTGTCTGGACTCTTCTGTTTGAATTCAGCCAATAATAATCCTAAAGAAAGGGCTCTATGAACTCAGGACAGTAAAACAATGAATCATGAAGAAGTAAACATGTGAGGAGAGAGAGAGAAAGAGATCAAGACCATGCACAAAATTTGCCAGTGAGAACTTGTTAGGTCAAACACTGAAACCAGTAAAATGCTTAAGAGGCGAATGCAAGTAGGAAAGGAACATCCTGAAGCCAGGATGAATGCCCACAGGTGCTGCCTCATTGCCTGGCTGGAGCTGTAAGGCTGGAACTTAAAATGTGGATTCAGTCAGAAGATTTCAAGTATGGCCATTACAAATATTAATTTAAAAGAAACAATCCCTCTGGAATGTGTCCTTTCATCAGTTCTCACTAGAAGATATTGCCCTACAATAATCTTCTACCAGATCACTAGACTTTTCACTTTGGGAACTAGACAGCTAAACAAATGGGACTGCTGGGGAACTCTGGGAAAAGCAGCCATGATGAACAAACTATTTTCTTCTCAACATATTATATGCTAACATATCAAAGCATCAGGTTAGTATGTTCTGATGGCGTGAACCACCAGTGGTACATGCATGGCTGTCCATCAGGTGGCCATACAATCTAAGAGGACTGTACCATGCCACCTTTTGGGACAGTTATGCATGTACCACCGATACTGGAGCCAGCCAACCATGAAACATATGAAATATAGCCCTGTTGTGAACATATTAAAAGCTTTGAGATACCAAAACGTCCCAGGCAGAGGCCAGGCTCCACCAACAGCCAGGATCCTTCCTGTTTTGGGCTTTGGCTTCCAGGGTTACTAGAGGGGACCTGGCCAGTGGGTCTCTAAGGGCCCAGCTTGCCTGGTTGCTCTATGACTTAATGACCCCTGAAGCACTCAACTGTCCTTCCACCAAGAGGCAGTGTTTCCTCCTTCCTCAGGTAGCAACAAAACATGCCTCTCAAGGTTCATTCCTTGGCTATTCTCCACTCATCTATTTTCCAAACTCCAGCACTTTTCTCTGTACATTATTAGCAGACATTTATTCTCACATAGATTTTCCTTTAGCACTTGTGAGACTTCAGTAAGACAGTTTCACGAGGAACAGCGGAAGCATGCCCTGCACTTACTCATCTTCTGATGCCGAGGTGCCCAGCAGCGGTGAGTGTGCAGCAAGCACCAAGGAGCACTGATGAAGGGAAGTCATGTACTCAGCTCAGGATCTGCACACCCCGAAAAACTGTCTGTGGTTCTAAGCCATAACAAATTTCAAGTGTGTGGCCTGAATCTTTAGTAAACATGTGATAGTTCATTCCTGAGCAAACAGCCAGAAAACAAAAGAAAAAACGACACAAGTGGAAGACTTTGAAATGGCAGCTCAGGTGTGGGCAATGATATTTTGAATGTTTTTAACAGGGCTGCTGGGCTGGCCTGGTGGTGCATGCTTATGGTACCAGGTACATGGAAAGGTGAGGCAGGAGGATTGCTCGAGCCCAGCAGTATGAAACCATCCTGGGTTAACAGTGAGATTCTGTCTCAAAACAGCAACAACAACAAAAAGCAGAGAGGGCTATCTGTAATAACAGTAACAACACGTTCTCCACATGATGTATGATTTTACAAATGCTATGTCATACAATACACTTGACTGTCATTAGCATTACAAGCAACAGAATGGAGGCACCTACAGGACAAGGTCACCCTAAGCTGTTCCCAGTCACACTCTCTGCAGTATCACCTACATGTGCCACCCTCACCATGCAGGGAAAATGCTGCCAAAGGCCACTGAAAACTACCAGATGGGACCATTTTTAAATTGTAGAAAGGTCTAAATGTAGGCAAAGTACAAACAGAATCTAAGTTGCTTAATTTTAAAGTCCAGGGGACATCACTCTCAAAATGTTGATGTGCCTCAACTCCTTTGCACAGCTGTATGTGTATCTTCATTATAAAAATGTCAGGGATGCTGCCCCACTCTATATATCTCATGTCAAATTTCAACTGGCTTTGAAGTATAATTTCATCACACGGATGCTGATTATTTAACCAGCCCAATGCTGCATTTTTTTGGAGACAGGGTCTCATTATGCAGTTCAGGTGGACCTGCACTCACTATGTAGCCAAAGGTGGCCTTGAACTTGCATCGGTCTTCCTAAGTGCTAGGATTACAGGTGTGTACCACCATGCATGGCAGTGTCACATTCTTTGTTTGTAATTATTAAAATATATTCAATGCTCTACTAACTTACAGAACATGCTGGCACCTATCATGGTATTTCCTTAGGATAAATGGGTTGGATTTGCTGGAAAAAAGGATGTATGTTCAAGATCAAAACATGTCAATCCATTTAAGTCAATCATATATCAAGGTTAACACATTCAATTAACTTCACCCTGATCGATGCTCTGCATTATTAAATGTGTGTGTTTGTAAAGGTCTGACAACATGCATGTGCGAGGCCCTGGGTTCCATCCCCAATACCATACACACCGAAGTCTGAAAATTTCATAGGCAAAAGCACCTCTCTGCTGTCGGAACTCACATGTGGGGAACTGCTAACTGCTTTTCCTTTTGAAATGCTCAACTTCAGCTTCAAGAACACCTGTTCTCTTGCTTCTTTTGCCTCCCTGCCTGTTCCTTAACCTTGCTGCTCTCTGTAGTTGCATTTTCCCTTGAGCTTTCACCTGGTGACACTTTATAGTTCCCTGAGTCTTTCCTTATTCCCGTAAGCTGTCTGGCTCTTGATGTGTCACCTCTACCCACCTCCAGCTGGGTGACACCAGCTACCATGACTTCCCCACACTCAACCCCCAGGATAAATTTCTGCATAAAAAACAGTATGCAGAGTAGATTCACTGCTTAGAGTGGAATCTCCCAGACTGAGCTTTGTTGGGAGAGAGGTTTGGTAAACTCTGGCCTCTGCACTGCGCCACTCAGACATGTATCCTAAGGAAATACCGTGAACTCGAATGCAGCTGGCACCACGTCTGCTGAGAAGCCCTGTGCTGAAAGAAACACCCTTATCTTCCAAATGCATCCGAACATGACTTTGTCTTTCTCTGAGACCTGCTTCCTGGGGGCCTGACACTATGGGATTAGGTGGTATTTACCACCTGGTCCCAGGCGCTGACCCTCACCACAGTCCTATCTGGGGCCACTTTGCCATTGTCACAAAGGACTGCTTGTGGACTCCCTGCTAACGATCCTGCAAGCTGGAACTTGTGGCATTCTGGACTGAGAATATCACATGCCCTCTGCATGCCTGCTCAGTGTCCCCCTCTACCACACAGCTGGACAAAGCCTCCTGGTCCTGATGCCTTCTCCACCTGCATGGGTAGCTCCAGTCCCTGGTTCGCTCTACCAGCTCTCTCGTGGTCTCACCCAGAGGGCTACCTTTATTTGCCTGTACTGGGCATGAGATTTTAACAGCAAGGCTGTCATCTTAATTTATAGATATCCCTGCACAAGGCTTGTGATTGGGGTTTCAACACATATCAATGAAATGGAGTCCATCTAAACAGACTCCAAGAAAAGGATAGGTTCTCAACCATTTTAAGGGACAAATCTCTCAATCTTCAAGAAGCCTTCCATCAGAAGTGCTCCTTCATTAGGGATGAAGACCAGAAGCACAAAGCTATGCTGAAGAAGCTGCACAGCTTGCTCTCTGGCACACCCGCACAATGCAAGCCCTTGAGCTTTTATTACTGAAACCACAAAGTTAAGTTCAGACTGCCAAGACCTACTGTAGATATAGTATTAAAAAAAAAAAAAACACGGAGAGAACAATGAATATATAAGAAAGACCTACAGAAGCCAAGAGTGGTGAGGCATACCTCTAATCCCAGTTACTAGGGAGGCTAAGGCACAAGGATCCCGAGTTTGAGCCCAGCCTAGGTATCTTAATGAGAACCTGTCTTCAATGAAGTTTAAAAAGGGGAGGATGTAGCCTAATTACCCCTCAACAAAGAAATACAAGGACGGAAATTTCCAGTGTTAGTACTGACACAGTTACATAAATTTTTGCATTTGGGATCTGATCACAGGATTCTATGCTGAGCTCCTATGTGAGCTCAGAAGCTGCTCTAGGGCTGGGGCACCTCAAAAGATGGTGCCTTGCTTGCCTCCCCAGCTGCAGGACACTGGTGAGTCCCAGTTCATCATATTTCTGGCGTATGCTCACATGTCTTAAAGAAACAAGCACAGGGAGACAGTCCCTGTTTACACATGGGTCTTCCAGTCAATGGTCACCTCTGGGGAACTACAGAAGTCATAGGCAAGAGTAGTTCATAATCTTTAGGCACTTATCTGGCCTCCTTCAAGACCCTATGCCCCTAAGTTCACAATATTAAAATCTTTACATTTCTAGTGCTCTCCTCATCTCAGGAAGGAGGCCAGCAAATGATTAATTTATTCTACAGCATTGCTGACAAAGGATAGCTTAATATGCCACAACTCCCAAGGGAATATGCATTTTGAATGAAAATACCTGAAGACACAAGACAAGGAAATGATTTTTTTTTTTTTTTTGAGACAGAGTCTCACTATGTAGTTCAGGCTGGCCTCAAACTCATGCTGATCCTCCTGCTTCAACCTCCTGAGTGCTGAGATTACAGGCATGTGCCACCATGCCCGTCAAGGAAATGTTTCTTCTTTTGGTACCTCGATAGAACTCACGACCTTGCACTTGCCAGGCAGGCGCTTACACCACTGAGCTAAATCCCCAGCCTAGGAAATGTTTCTTTCTTTTTTTTTTGGGTACCAAGGATCAAACTCATGACCTCATGTTTGCCAGGCAGGCACTTACGCTGCTGAACTAAATCCCCGGCCCAAGGAAATGTTTCTTGATAGAACAGTTTATGCATATAATATTTGGGAGAATTAAAGCTATTTCTTTAGAAATAGATGTAAAGCAAATGATCTCCACAGTAAAACAGGAATGTACTTAATTATACACTTAAAAACAGTTAAAACAGTAAACATTTCTGAAGACATACATGTAAAGCAAATGGTCTTCACAGTGAAACAGGAGTTCAGGAGGTAACTAATACTTTTACTCTGAAGAAGCCTAGAAATGCTAGGTGTGGGGACAGCAAACAACAAACAACAGCTGTGAATTAGCTTTGGGGGACAATTCCAAAGGTAAAAAGTAAGTATTTTTCTCAAATTAGAAACCAATGTCACATTCTAGTTAAGTTTACTACAAACAATTTAGTAATAAGGATAATATTAAATTACTTCACAGAATTCTCTTGTATAGGAAATTATACTTCTAGAGTTAGTAAAGAATAATATTCCTAATAAATGTTTGATTATTATTTTTTTTTTTTCAGTCCTGAGGATCAAACCCAGTGCCTTCTACATGATAGGCAAGTGCTCTACCACTGGGTGCCCCTCCCCCATTGGCATATTCTGCTAGGAGTGTCTCTCACAAGTCTTTTTCACAGGGGGACTACGTGTCCCTGGAACCACGGAGCAGACTCTGAAGGCACTACTTCAACTCTCCAACTACCAAAGAGGTCATTTTCTAATGGCCACATGACAGTGGCTTCAATAGGTCTGTTAGTAAATATTCACTCCTAAGCTACTATTTAGTCGGTATAGAATTTTGTGTTTACACAATGAAAACAGTATTGTAGATGTGTGGCACAGTGTGAATGTACTTAATTATACACTTAAAAAGTTAAAACAGTAAATATTTTTGGAGACAAGGCCTTGCTATGCATTTCACACTGGCCTTGAACTTGCAGCAATCTTTCTGGCTCAGTCTCCCCAGTGCTAGAATTACCAGTGGGTAAATTTTATGTGTATTTTACCAGACCAAAAAAAAAACCCACTTCTAAGCCAAATAGTGTCTTTCATATCTCTATAAGGAAAATTTCTAGATCTTCACTTATTTGGGGGACTATATCTAATGCTCAAAAACATATATGGTACACTACATCTAGCAATACACATTTTTTAAGGAAGAAGCATTGTTTTTATTTCCACTCATGATTTCCTTTGTCATAGATAAATTGAGAAACTAAACTCTGATTGTGGCAGTACCAGGAAATTGTACAACTGGCAAATCTACCTAGTGGAAAACTTTTACTTTTTACATTTGGCTAAAGCAACATATGGATTAAATCTTTTCATCTTTCTCAACAGCTTTGTGAAGTATCAAAAACCTTGTCACAATTTTTTTTTGTCTTTTTGATTTTTTGAGACAGGGTCTTTGTCTGTAATTCAGGCTGGCCTTGAATTCACTATGCAGATCAGTCCAGTCTAGAATTTGTGGGCAATCCTTCTGCTTCAGCCTCCTGAGTACTGGGATTAGAAGCATGTACCACCATGTCTGGCCTTGGCACAAATTTTATACCGTTCTCAGTATAAAATTTTATATAGTGCAGAGGCCCACGTAAATGCAAAATAAATAATATAAAACTGTCAGGCAAGATGGTACATGCCTGTAATCCCAGCATTTGGGAGGCTGAGGCAGGAGTAGTGCTATGAGTCTGAGGCCAGTGAAAATCATACAGTAATCATATGTAAATGGTTCTTTGTAACGAGACCCTATGTCATAAAACAAAACAAAAACTGACAAAAACCAAAACCAAAAAACACCCAAAACAATATCAATCTGTAAGTAAAATTCATCACAGTGCTTCTAGAAACCACAATAATCCTAGAGAATCACAGATAGCTTCAAGTTATGCTGCTGAGCTATATCCTCAGCCCGATATTTACATTCTTACAATTCACTGCCATCCACAACAGTCCTCAGGCGTCCACTTCCTAGCACTACTTTGTTTAATTAGAAATAACTTGTCTGTCCATTGACCTAGTTGTGATGTCTAAACTCCAGCGAGTTTGCCCTGCACGGTTGTCAGACAGCAGTGATCACCAGCTTCCAGGAGGGCCGGCGCTCCTGGAGAGGCAGGAAAGCCCTACCTTGTTTGCTCTAAGGGATACTGAAAAGGTTCCCACAGAACATAGACCAGACCCTCTGATTTTTCTTGGGGCTCCAATCTTAGACAATTAGATTAGTGTAAGGCAAGCAGTGTTCTCCTCAGCCAGTAGCATAATGTTGTGAACAAAGCAGGCAGTACATAAACAGGCACCCTAGGCTCCAAAATGCTACATGCAATATCTTAGTTGTTTACTTCAGTCATACATGACAGGAAAATGGAGACACTATTAATAGACCTGAAAAGGAATAATGTAGTTTTACTAAGTTAAAATGGTACAGTATTGTTCCTTTCATTTAAAATAATGAAAAAAGATTTTAAATTTAAAAACACTGATTTATGATAGAACTAAATTCTTCTAAAGTTGATGAAACCATTTACGTTTTAATCAGAAAATGTATTTCCAAACTTAACTTTTTATTAAAAAAAAAACAAAAAACTTCTAACAGAAATTACCACTGTTTGGTTTTTCCTCCGAATTATTAGAGTAAATGTAGAATGAGTTAAAATACCAGATACAATTTGTAGATATATTTGAATTCATGTAAGAATGGAACCTTTTAGCTCTGTCTTCTCTAACTGCTTTAGAATATGACTATAAACCACCTCCAAAGAAGCTGCGTAACAGTACTGGAAACATTTACTTCTCCTTGGCTTATGAACAAGCCTTAATAATTTATGCGGGCTGGACCTTTGGAATACACACAATAAGCGAGACATGAGCCTCAAAGACACGGTGCTCAGGAACACACGCCCGAATCCAGGCCAGCCTGGATCTGAATTGTGCGGTTGCTATCACTGGCTGAATGTCCTTGAGAAAGTTATTTAAATTTTCTATGCCTCAACTTCCTATTTTGTAGTGTGGAGATAAGTGTATTTACAGTTCATAGGGTAATTATGAGGAAAGATGTGGTATTACTTACAAAACACATACAGCAGTGTGAGACACAGAAAGCTATAGAAACACTTGTTAAGTGGAAACTCAGGACAAATTCTCTAGATACTGTCTCAGTAGGAGTATTTCATGCCTTGTCAGCATAACTAGTTGGCAAAATAATGTTTTTGCTATTTCACACATTCACCAAGGCAGCAGATGTCACAGAGCCAAGGGTGTTACGGTTTAGGAAGCGCAGCCATTCGCAATGGACTAGGACTTGGGGAAGAGGGTCAAAGCACAAGAGCCAACCTATGGGAGACTGACTGGAAATCGAAGAGCTGGAATCAGAGCGCTTTATTTTACTCCCAGGATGGTGAACTAGAATAAAAAATATATAAACAAAGAAACAAAGACAGAGCAGGAAATGTAGAAACTCATCAAGAGAAACAAACTGGCAGACAGTGGGGGAGCGCCTGTATACCCGCATGCAGCTCTGCTAACGGGAAAGAGGAAAGGATACAGCCGCACAGGACTCAGCAGCAGGCTCTGACCATTCCTCCCTTGCTGCTCATATTACACTGATGATTTTCTTTTGCCTTTGGGCTGGTGGATGAGCCTTTGGGGTGTAGCAAGAAGACAGTTGGTAGGATGGCCTAGGTGACCATCTGTCTTAGAAGTTGGGGCTGCTGGGAGATGTTCTTAACTTCCTTTCTGGCTAAGGGAGCTCACCAATCCTTGCCTGAATGGGATGGGCCCAAAAGTCTCCCTGAGTTTCAGTCACAGGAATTCCAGGCAAAGGGATCTGAGGTTGAGAGAAGAACCCACAGGACTGCCTCAGGCTCCCTGCTCGGCTGCTGTTAATGTCCTCCAAACTGAAACACTTGAGTAACACCAACAGATTATTTTTTGGGTACTGGGGTTTGAATCCAGGGCCTTCACACTAAATTACATTCCTAGCCCTTTTTATATTTTGACACAGGTTCCTACTAAACTGCTCAGGGTGGACTCATGAGTGATTCTCCTGCCTCAGCATCCCAGAATGCCAGAGATTACAAACTTGTGGCACCGTGCCCAGCTATATTCCAATAAAATCTTAATTCTCATTTCTGCGTTCTCCCCAACAGCATCAACCTCTCTGGTCTTTTCTTTCAACTGTCCCAAGTTTTAATCTGTGCTAGTGGATCCACACTTGAGCAGCTTAACAACAAAACAAAAAAACAGACCCATCTGCAATATTGCCTAAAACATGAAAGGTCGAGGAGGGGGCCTACCCAACATCCTACCGTGCAATTAATTCATACTCAGGTTCCTTACCTCGGCAGGGATCATTTTTCACTAAAAATTCGTCCAAAGCCATCCATCCTCCACCAACTCGGACCATCACTGTGCTGCGCAGAATGCGGACCAGCCGCAACTGCTGCGAATCCCCAAACTGTAGAATCGAGGGAAAATTTAGTTAATAAGTAACACCTTCAAGCAGACCTGTTTTGTTTTCCCCAAAGCAGACTGTATTCAGATGGGAACAACATCAAAGTTTGGGCAGAATTTTAAACTGTTCTGTACTTTTATATTTTTAAAAAAATAGAAAAGCAGATATGGCAAGCAACAGACCAGTGTCTTGAAATACTTTCCACTGGGGTAAAGTTAAATCCTGATGATCACAACCCTGCACCGTGTCACAAGGAGAGGGGAAGATAGGCGAATGTTTGCTCGCTTTGATTTCTTAAGAGATTCTGCCCAAATTAGCACCCACTTTCTGTTGTGCTATTTTCCTAAACAAAAGGGAGGAAGATGCTACTTCTGAATACAGTGTGCTTGAAAGTTAAATGGAGAACAGCAAATGTCAAGCTTTAAAGGAAGCCCCTGCAAAGCATCATTATTGCAAGCTCAGAAGAAAATGGAATCTTACATATTCTCTTAATTATGATGAATCAGCAGAAAAGATTTCTTCAGCTGAGCAAATGCTTAGATAGTATTTATATTAAGGTTTAGTTGAAGAAATAAACATTTTATCTCCTAAAATGATTAAAATAGCCCTCAGTAACCATTGTGGACCTTAAGCATGATTTTCCAAATCCAAATTTTTACTTTTTGGTCCTGCCTAACATTCCTACTTCTCAGGAGTTTCTTACTGTATAAATTGCCCTCTTTCCAAAATGAAGCAAGAGGCAACAAAAGAAAAGCATGCTGAAATTCCAAAATAAACATCAAACATATGATTAAAGAAAGTGCGTTTCTTGTTGGTTTTGTTGGTTGGAGATAGGGTCTCTCTATGTAGTAGTTCAGGCTAGCTTTGAACTCACTACGTACTCCAAACTGGCTTTGCAATTGCAGTGATTCTCCTGAGTGTTGGGATTACAGGTATGTCCCACTATGCCTGGCTAGAAAGTGAATTTCTAAAGTTACTTAATTCAAAGAGAATGTTCCTGGGGAGCGGGTGGAGGAAAAGGAACTGTTTAATTCTCTAATTAGAATTTTTGATGTTATATATAGGAGAATAATAATTATATACCAAGGTAGAAAAACAAAGTGAGAAAGGGTGTCTGAGAAGGACACACAACCACCCTCCCTCAGTATTAAGAAATTGGTGGTAATTTTCCACATTCTCGACTCATATGTGCTATTACATAGGAATGGAGACAAACATTTTTGTCCCTTCCCTCCCCAGCCATTTCCTTTGAAAATAAACAGCCCTACCCTATACATCTCAGTCTTAAATAAGGTGACTACAGTGATGGGGCGGTGGCACAGACACAGCACTACCCAGAGCTGTGAGGGAAGAAATGCCCTGGTTCAGGAAGGCAGTGCCATCTGTCACAGAGGGAGCTGGTCTTGGGAGCCAGTGAGACTACACCAGACCCAAGCACAGTGGTGTCCTCTGGAGAGGGGAAGAAAAGAGAGGGATGCCCACTGCATGTCCTTCAGATTTAACCTGGGGGAGCTTCAGATAAAAGGTCCTACAGTTTATTACTTGATCCATCTCTTTATGTCCCACTGAAGCACTACTTGAAAGATTCTAACTGGCTTCTGTGAGCGCTGGAGAAAGGAAGACTGACCTAAGGCACAGGCCAGAGTAGTTGGGGAAATTGAGACCAGAGTGACAAGCAGTAGAATAGTGACAGCAGCTCTAAAAATGGGGATTTACAGGCTTATGGGAGAAGGGAGAAACTCAGATCAGAGTTTCTGGAGGCTAGTAATCAATATTTCCTTTTTCTACAGGGACTAGGATTTTGACCATGATTTTGACATAGCTGCGTGGCAGTGGAATGTGATTTTTTTATTATTTGTTTTTTGTGTGTCTTTCTGAGACAGGGGCTCGCTATGCAGTTCAGGCTGGCCTTGAGCTCCTTTTGTAATGCAGGCTGGTCTAGAACTTCCAACAATCCTCTTGCCTCAGCCTCCTGAGTGCTGGGATTACAGGTGTGTGCCACCACACCCAGCTGGCATGTGATCTGTGAGGCCGCAGGTGCTTCACACAAAAAAATGAACCTTGTAATTCTGTTTCAATATTTGAACAACTCATCAGACCTCTCCTGGTCAACAAGGCAGTGGAAGAAAGTGTCAGTGCCCCTTCGGAGGAGCCCTAGCACCTAGAAGCTCAGCAGAAAGCAGGCCTGCTGCATGCTCTACTGCAGTGATTTACTTACCACAAATCTGACTGTTCTCATGTTTATTATTTTTTTCTATCCTAGAACATTACTGTGCCCAGAACATTACTGTGGTTAGTAATCATTGCAGTGCCTGGAGTTTAACACTGACTGAAGGCTTCAAATCAACTCTAAGTGTTTCTACTTTCATAGCAGAAAGGCAGATTTTACTCATGCAACTGCCTTCCACAAGACCCAAGACCATCAAAAGGATGTGAAAGGTTTAAGTTACCAAGTGGAATCAAGGTGTCCAAGCTTTTATATAAGTCTAATTTCATCTGATTAGATTTGGGCTGACTGGCCAGACTCAGCAAACTTCAGGATATACTTAATTATGACTGTGGTACTACAATTCTCAGGTACCTTCTAATTATAAAATAAAAGTATAAGTAGCTAAAAATATTAATGAAAAAAGAAAACACTTTTTTTGGGTAGTCTCACAATGTAGTTTAGACTGGATTTGAACTCACTATGTAGCTCAGGTTAGCCTCAAACTTACGATGGTCTTCCTGCCTCAGCCTCTCAAGTGCTGGGCTTATAGGTGTTCACCACCACACATGCTGAAATAGTATTTAAACAGACAGTACTAAAGTACTCCCAAGACTTTTTGACTTAGTGCACATTACAGAATCTGTGTTGACTCAAAAGGCTGATATCAATGAGAACTGTGCTGCTGTTATTCTGACTTCCAATACACAAGACTAGGCTTTACCAGGAATTGAACTCAGGACCTCGCACTTGCCAGGCAGGCGTGTGCTGCTGAGCTATATCCCCGGCCCTAAGACTAGGTTTTTTTTTTTTTTTTTTTTTAAGAAGAGGAATGGATGTGATACCATAGCCTCAATATCCTTGATCACATTCCGGCCCTAAGACTAGGTTTTTTTTTTTTTTTTTTTTTTTTTAAGAAGAGGAATGGATGTGATACCATAGCCTCAATATCCTTGATCACATTATTTATAACTCAGTGCAGCATAATATCTTTAACCAATCTAATTTTGAATAAGAAATTTTTATCTTGTTTTTAAAAATCCTTTAGCTGTCGAGACAGCTTTGTGATACTGGCCCTGTTAGCAGTTTCTCCACTTGGTAAGACAACCAGAGGTGACCAGGCATGCTTTGGATTACGTCCTCTCCCCAAAGCAAAGGACAGGCAGCTACACAAACCACACCCACTGAGAACATCGCAAGGCACACTGTACCTGATTGCCGAGGAAGAACTACAGACAGTAAGAGTAAATGGTGGGGGAGAAAAGAGAACATTTTGTCACATTAACACTAACCAATGGAAATTGTATCATGTTAACAGTCTTCTAAATATACAGACTGTATTCTTACTGAGCTCCTGTACCAGGAACATGATTTTACAAATTAACCAACACTAAATTTTCACTGTGTTGCTCTTAATTACTTCATTTTTCTCACCGGTAGCTAAATAAACAAGAAAATAAAACCCCAAAAGCCAGCACAGGGTTACCTGGAGCTCTAACTAAATGCTCTGGGTTGGGTTTGAGGCAGAGACTCCCAGTACTGCTCAGCTAACAGCAGCCTGGTGTGCATCTGGTATATTTTGAGGACACTTTGAGGTACTAAAGGAAGCTAGACTTTCCTGCGTTTTGGTCTAACCTCCTCACCAATCACAGAATTTTCTTAAGACTTCATGGAATCCTAGCAAGCTAGTGAATGTATTTTAGGAGCCTTGTTTTTCAGGCCTTCTACATTCCTCATTCTGGTTCTCAAGCTCCAACACAAATATAGTTCACTGTCATTGCGGCCAAGCATTTCAGGTATGGGAACCTGGCTGCGTCATGGATGGAGGCCTCCTCTGCAACGCACTCAGCATAGGCACAGTA
The DNA here is from genome assembly GCA_004027295.1 of Dolichotis patagonum. Lineage (NCBI taxonomy): Eukaryota > Metazoa > Chordata > Mammalia > Rodentia > Caviidae > Dolichotis > Dolichotis patagonum. Next base: position 20,698 of record PVJX010004706.1, read on the forward strand.
TCTGCTGAGGTTCTGATGCAGTCCCTACTGCCCTCTCTATTCTGGCTCAGGATAATCAGTTCCTTGGGATGAATCATCAGTCGTCAGATAGATGTCACTGTCCAAACAGGCAACTTCATCCCCACTAAGACTCTGGCCAGCAGTGAGGTGAGGGCTCTGAAGCATCTCCTATGCTGCCAAGTACAAGCTACGCTCCACTGGCCATGGCAACTTCTCAGAGAGAACTACATAGGGCACAAAATAAGCTTAGCCCAACAGACAATTGACAACTGATACTTAGAGATGAAGGCTGAAGGGTGCCCACATTTCATGTCCACCGGCTCTGGTGTCAAGCACCAGGAGTGAGAAAGTAGGATCCCCCAGTCTGCTATGGGTCACATATGAGGAAATGACCACCACAAAGACATGGTTCTTCTCTTCCTTACCCGGTATTTATTCTCTCCAATCTGCTCCACCTGAAATCTTTTTGCGCACTTGCACTGAGCCACTTGTCTTGTGACCTATTGGATGTGAACAACAACAACAAAAGCATAATGGCAGAGCAAGAAACAACAACAAAAAAACTTTGTTTTTACATGTAAACAGAAATCCCATTCATTATTTAGGGCTGGGGCAGCGGCATGAATTGAGGGTTTCTGCACTGAGAGCTATGTCCCTAACCCAGGCAGTACTCAAATCTGCGATCCCTGCCTCAGCCTTCCAGGAGTACTGGGATACAGGCACGAACTACCATGCCTGGTACATCTCACCCCTATGTGCTACATATGAACACCTTGTCCTGTCCCTGGATTCTGAGGTAGGGTGCTTAGGACTAAAGTTAGTCCACCTAGGTGACAGCACCTGTGAACCAGGATGAGTACAATTCTCTGAAAAGGTTCCTATCAACAGTAGATCCCCTTTCCCTCAAAAAAACTCCAAGTAATCACCTCCCCAAGGCAAGTGGAAGGGCTGGTAATAGTAACCACACCCAAACAATTCGGGACAGTATAAACTGATGATCAAAAAAATATACTCAAAACACCTCAAAATTAGTACCTCATCCTCAATTTTATCTGCATCAGTTGTTGGTCGGTAAGCATCCTTATTGGGATGGAGAGCAGCCACAAATTCATAGTAGTCGATGTAGCCATCACCATCTCGGTCAAAAATGTCAGCCACAGCAGTCATCTCTAACTTGGTGGTAGGGAACTCTGGAGAAAGAAACCACAGTTTCAAACATTCAGGTGGCTTAGTAGTTGGAGAGCAGTTACATAAATACTTAACAGAAAAAAAAATTGTATTTTGATTTTTTTTTTGAAGAACAGTGTATGTTCACTTTACTTTTTAGATTTTCTGAGACAGCGTTTCACTGTGTAGCTCAGGCTGTCCTTGAACTCACTATGTAGCCCAGGTTGGCCTCAAACTCACAGCAATCCTCCTGCTCAGCCTCCTGAGTGCTGGGATTACAGGCATGTGCCACCATGCCTGGTTGTCCACTTTAAAAAAAGAGATTCAAATTATAAAGATAAAATGACTCAAAAATGTAGCAACCAGGGACCAGTCACTGTTAAGATTTTGGTGTATTTGCTAAGAGATTCCCCTAACCTATGCAATTAAGAAAATAAAAGTAGTTTTTTAGATACAACAAAATGCATAAAATATTACAATAATTCACCTTAAGAATTTATTTATTCACTCCCCTATTGTTGGATGTTTAGGTCTGTCATTATTTTGACTAGTAACCCTTTGGAATTAATAGTATGTTTTTTTTTTTCTTTCTCTTTAATGTTTAGATTACTGTCTTTGATTCTTGACAAACTGCTTTCTACAGGGGAGTATATTTATGGTATCTGCAGTGATTTATAAAAACCTCAGTTGTATCACACTGTTTTTCAACTGAAAACCTCAGAGGGTTCTGAACTCTCCCACAAGGCCCTGCATGAACTGGCTGCTGGTCACTCTTTCACTCTCCAGCTTGGTCACGACATTCCAACCATGCCAACATTTCCATCACTAGAACATGCTAGAGTCATTGCTACACAAATACTGCTACTTTCTGTTCCTTCTGCCTCTTAGCTCCTCCCATAAATCTTCATAGGACTGGATTGTTCTCATCATTTGGAGCTCAGCTCAAATTTTACCTCTGCCGATAGGCTGTGACTGTCACGTAAAATCACATAGTTTAGGAAAATTATCTTTTAAATGTTAGACCCTCAACATTCACAAAAGGTAACTTCTTAGCCATATCTCAAACGTGTTTTGCTTGCCCCAACATATCTATCAACATAGCTTTTTATTCCTAGTGAAATGAGAATGTTTTCATCAAACTGCTAGACCACTTTTTTTTTGGTGCTGGGGATCAAATTCACGACCTCAAGCTTGCCAAGCAGGTACTTATGCCGCTGAGCTAAACCCCTGGCCCCGTAGACCACTTTAATACATGTTTTATATCACATCTTCCCCAAAAATGTAGCTTTTACTTTGAAAGACTGTTTTGTAGAACATCACAACTTCTACAATGTGCATGCAAGAAATCCAGCTGTGACCTGTGTTTGGAATTACAAATGGACTCACTGGATGCTAAAATGCCATCAATAAACTCCTGACGTGTTATCTTCCCATCTTGGTCCTTGTCAATGCGCCGGAAGAAATCCATCACCCGAGACTTCTTATGATTCATCCAACGCATATACTTTTTCCTCCAGACATCAAAGTCAAAGTTGGCAAATTCCTTCAACTAGACAGAAATCAGAAGTGTCAGACGATCTCCTATTTTGGACTCTCCAAGTTTCCCAGAGCACACCAAAACTTTCAAACATGAAGCCATGCAGGCCTTCAAGAAGGGCACCGACAATGCGGCTCACACGTGACTCTTCTGTGAAGGCAAAGTCTGGCCCCTTCACTTAACCCGTGATTGCTTACATAAGCGATGTATAATGCAGCAGCAAGAAAAACAGTAACTAAAAACTACCACAGAAAATACAGAGCACGCAGAACGAAAATGGGTGGATTTTGTCAAGAACTGCCCGCCTACATGTAAGGAAATGGATTCCACTCCAGAGGCGAGGTCTCAGCATCGCTCACATGTTTCTTTGAGAGGCTCTATAAATCACACATGAGACCACATTGGAGGCCCATGTTTCCTACCATTTTCTGAGACTTCCTTGAGAAATTCAGCGTTCTAAATCAAAGGAATAGGAACCCAACCCTGTACCCAAGCATGTTTCTTTGAAATGGCATCAGAGGGAACAAACTGCACACTTGATGTCTATGTTAAATGTTTGGCCTTCATGAAAAAGAGCAGGCCTAGGCAGTGGGCAGGGTGATTTTCAGCTACTTGAATTATATTAGTGATTCACATTCAGAACGACATAATAGTGTAGCAGTTTTCCCCCTGGTCTTTCAAATTCCAAAATTGGAAGGAATGGGGGGAAAAAGCTTCAGAATCAAATATGCTTAAAACTCAATTGACCTATGGAAATAACACCAAAAAACACAGAACACTCACTTCTGGGTATAGTTGCTTTGACAGGCACAAATAAAAAAATATAAAAGATATTAGAGGCTTCCTTTAAAAACTAGGAAATAGAGTATTACATTTTTATGTGGGGTAATAATTCAAAATAGAATGCTTTTTATGACCTAGCGATGATAGTAAGATTATAATGAATGACTCTTATTTCACAGTTGTGTAGCATATATACCTTTACATAAAGGCCTCAACAATAGTCAGTTTTGTGAAAAGCTACATACATAGAGAAACCTTTTCAAAGTTGTTCCTGATTCTCAACAGCAAGATGCTGAGGAGGATCAGGCCACTACCTGATCCTTGTATAGACTGCCTGGTTTCTTGCTTTCTATGATCAGATGCTACAGCCTCCTCTGCTGTGAGTGATGTTCCTAGAAGTTTGTCTTTTCTTTCTCATTTGGGAGCTTGAAGAAAAGAGTACTGGACTTCGTACAAGTCTGATTCTACTTCTGTACGTTCTTTCTTGTTTTTTTTTTGGTACCGGGGATCAAACTCATGACCTCGTGCTTGCCAGGCAGGCGCTTACATCACTGAGTTAAATCCCAGGCCCTGGTTCTACTTCTGGTGAGGTAGGCAGAGGCACATGGTCACAGTAAGAGGGCCTCAGAAGGGTTATGTTTTGATTAGGGGGAAAACTCCCTTGAAGGCCAGTGTGGCATTACCTCCTCGAGGCGATCCAAAGCATCGTTCAGCTTCCGCTGGCGCTCCAGGGCTAGCAGCCATACCTGCTGCCAGCGGGCAGACAGCTGGTTGATCCGTGGGTTTTTCGCTTCAGATTGTGAAAGGATTGGCATGGGAGGAGGTGTGGGCTGACTCAAGGGCTTCCCTAAAAAGGAAAATAACCATGAGATTAGAAAAGCTGGTTTTGTCCATCCACAGAGAGAAACAGCTATGTGGATGAACTCAGCAGATCTTTATACTGCTACCCAGTCAGTAACTGAGGAAAGAAATGCTGGACTTTGCAACACTGAGGCATGGAGGTGTATTAACACCACTCCCGACACTCTTCCCAGCCAACAGGTGTTTACTTAGCTCCTACACATCACCCACCAATTCTGTCTTACTGTAGTGAACTGAGGACTTGTCAACTCAGTGACAAAAGCAGTGGGTAATACACTTTACATGTGCTATAACTAAATCAGTGCAAAGTCAATGTAAACAGCACTGATGACCAAAATAATGAAAAGGCCATTGCTAAAGAACAAGTTTCATTACCTATTGAATTAAATTTCATACTAATTCAACAACACAGAGTAAGTTAGTGTAAGAAAAGTGAGTTTCAGGAGAGATTTTGAAGCTGGGTGTGGTGGCACATGTCTGTGATCCCAGCACTGGGGAGACTGAGGCAGGAAGACTGCCACAAGTTCAAAGCCCGGGGAAAAAAAAGAGAGATTGATTTTGGTTCAAACCCAGTATGGTTTTGAAAATCAAGAAGTTATGTATTATAGACTTTTGGAAAATGTTCATCTTCAAGCATTCTAATGTAGTGGGGTAGAGACATACTGCCACCACCGCGAGATTTCTCGATGAAAGGAGCATGAGCAGGTTCCACATTCTTCCTTTTGTATGTCTTGGTGACACGGTCCACATCAGGTTGTTTTCGGGTCATCTCTTCCATAAATGTCTGTTAAGTACAAAATGAGAAAAGAGTTGAAAGTTTCTTTTGCAAACAGGCAACTTCTTACTACTAAAGACCAAGGCCATAACTAACTACTCAATGACAGACGTCCTTGCACGCTCTCATTACTTTTAAGAAATTTAACTGACCAAGAAACTTTACCAGGACTAAAGACCTGAAAAAAGAAGACATGGCCTCCAGCTATGGACACACTGCTTAGTGATGAAAGCCCACGACTCCAGAGTGCCAAGTGTGGCTCCAGGGAAGACTCAGCTGTGTAAGTCACAGCCCAGGAGGCAAGGAAAGGGGGGCCAAGTTACTGACAGACAGAGGATGGGGGGAGCAGACAGTCCCAGCAGAGTGCAGTCTGGGCAGAGCAAGGGAGCCCAACAAGGACTCCTCCCCTCACTGGCTGTGCAGAGGATATAATCAGATGCTTGGCAAGAGGAGGGATTGAGACGCCGGCAGGCAGAATGATCAAGAGAGGCCTTGTATCAGAGATAGGAATTTTATTCTGAGAGCAATGGGGATGACTGAAGGATTTTGATCCACAGAAGAGACAAGCTCAGATCACTGCAGACTAGGCATGTCCAACTTTCAGTCCACAGGGGCATGGGTGTGTGGCCCTGGATAGCTAGTAACAGAGCCTCACAAGACAGGGAACTCTTAAGTATTGATTTTTTATCAATACTTTTATGACTTGATTGCTTGGTGCTTGAATGAAGACTATGTAGGTAACAGAATGCTGCAGGGGAGGGGGCAGCATGTGACGCTGACACTGCCTCCTCTGCTGGCTACACAGTCAGTGCACTTGTAACAATGATCTTCAAAGATGAAGCATGTGAAGAGGAAAATTAGATAAACTTCTGATGAGCACCTTGAGAATGCTTAACGAACTGCAACCACTTACATCAAATCATCCTGACACATCAGTTTCACAAAAATGTCAAATAGCCAACTAGTTTTATGTTGCCCTCTTTTTATAATGTCTTAAAAAGGAAGTTTTGTTAATTACGTACATTAACTATATTACATGCTTTATATGAGGCCCAAGACAATTTGTCTTCACTCACTGTGGCCCAGGCAAGTCAAAGGTTCAACACTGATGCTTTAGAAGAGTCATTCTGGGAAGATGACAGAGTGGATAGGGGGCAGCAGGGTGCAGGGAGAGACCAGCAGTAGGGACAGAGATTAGGGAACCATTGCAATAATTGAGGCAAAACATGCAAGGGGCTGAACAAAGGAGAAATGATGAAGCCCAGAGGTATTTTGAAAGCAGGACAAGAAAGATGTGATGACAGGCTAAATGAAGAGGGAACAAGACAGGGGAGATCCATAGCTTCCACGTTGGGTAAGGAAAGACAGGTCTAAAAGGAAATGGTGGGGTCAGGCAAGGAGGCAAAGATAAAATGGAATTTTATTTGTTTGTTTTGAGACAGACTCTCACTATGTATTTTGGGCTGGTCTTGAGCTTGTAGCAATCTTCTCAGCCTCTCAAGTGCTGGTACAAGTGCCCACTCCACTATGCCTGGCACAAAAATGTAATTTTAGAGCCACTGCTAGTTTACTTTATGTCTAGATTTCAAGAGGCAATGGTGGTAGAGATGAACAAAAAGATGTGGAAATCCATGGTTTACAGATGACCACAGCTGCTAGACTAAATAAATCTTAGTACTATGAGAAGTGTGCCAAGAATGGAACTTTAGTCAGAGAATACCAACAAGTAGAGAGAGAAAGAAGAAACCATTAAGATGACTAAAAAGGAAGAGTTAGGGAGCTTAAAGAAAAAAAAGTGAAAGGACAGTGAAGTCAAAGGAGAGTTTTAAGAACAAACAGCCAACTGTGCCACACATCAAGGAAGACAAACAAGAGGACGTGCCCAAAAACATGCAGTGGTTTGACGGTGGAAGAAACCACAGGGGCCTGTGGAGTGAATGGGCACCGAGGAGAGAAGACGGAATGAGAACCCTGGCTGCAGCATGAGGGCAGCAGCAATGGCAGTGATTTGAGGGGATATGGGCTTGAAGGGACATCTCTGAAAGCTTCATAGGAAGAGTACACAGGGAGAGCCTGAAGACAAAAATGGGGAGAGTGGAACAACCTACAAGAGGGCTCACCTTAACCAGGAAGAGGATGACCCTGAGTCTTGAGGGCAGGTATCAGTGTAGGTAAATCTCACCAAAGTACAGTGAGTTTTCACTTGCCAGAGTTAATTTTCTACACAAACTAAAAAGGCTATACTGCTTGAGAGTAAAACTAAGTAAACCCATGCTTATATTCAGGGTAAATCACTATGGTTAAAAACTGTACTTGCTTCCTAAGGATAAGCTATGAAGATGGTATTACCTGAACTTTCACTCATTATTTGCTCTCATGTGTTGTCCTCGCCCTTCCTTGCTGAGCAAGAGCTCTTTCTGAATGAAGCCAGGTGTGATGGGGACAGGCCCTGTGGTGTGCATGCCCTGTGCAACCCCCTTGAGCGAGGGTGACGCCTATGCAATGGCAGAACAACCATTCCTTTGGTTACATTTCATTATATAACATCCTGTTGCAGCACAGTGGGCAATTTTTCCTGGTTTTGAAAAGCCAGTGAGAGAGCTCTATGGCCAAGACCCAGGGACAGCCTCCTGGACAGTGATGGTGAACCTTTTAGAGCTTTGACACAGCCCACTGCAACATGCATGCAGTAGGTTCACCACCACTGCTCTAAGAGTTAAAAGCCACCAAGAAAATTGATAATTCAGTCCTACAACCACAAGGAACTGAGTGAGCCTGCAATATGGTCTCAGAGTTCAGATGAGATGTACAGTACTGACAGACACTTTGGTTTCCGCCTAAGACCCCTAAGATGACTCAGCAAACTCATGACTCTCACCTACGGAATCTAAGGTCAGAGTGAAATGTTTCAAGCAGCTAAGTTTATAATATGTGTAGCACAATTAAAAAAAGAGTGTGCTGTGGAAAGAAACTGGGCTCAGAAAACACCAGTGAGGTCAGGATACCTGATGCTCAGCGATAAGGGCTTTAACTCTGTCAATGTTCTGAGGGATTGGTTCCTGATCTCGCTGAATGAGGGTGGTCTCGGCCCACTGGATCCATGCCAGCAGTTCTTCCAGGAGCTCAGCGTTGGCCACTAGCTCTGACAGGGCAGTTTCCAGGCGCTGCTGGTGTTGCTTTGCCCATGTCAGGACCTGGAGAGAGAGAAGAAAACCATCCCTGTTCCAAAGCCCGTTTTCATCTGATCCATATGACTTTCTAGGGGAAAGATTACCCAACTAGTTAAGAGGCTTCTCTCTCGATCCGGTGAAAAAACTTGGGTAAAAGCTACAAGCAGCAGCCAGTTCTCCTGTGAGAAGATTCAGTACATCGTAATACACCCCAGGAAGGAGGGAAGCAAAACACACCATGGGTCCATCTGAATTGCATATCACGTACCAGTACTATTTTTCCAGACTGCTGCATATTACCAAGACATCCTTACTAAAATGCCAACTTAAATTTTGTTCAGAAATTCATAATGAGTAAAAAATTCCTTATCTGGGGGAACAAGAAAGTTGTGTATTGTTGTTTCACTACAATCTCGTATCCTTGGGTATATGGTGACTCACTTCCTCAAAGCGAGCCCGGATGATTGTGATCCAGTGTTTAATGGTCGTGATGCAGTCGGGATGGCAGACAGCCAGGATCACTTCTCCCATGGCTACTGCTGCATTCACATCCACTCGCTTTTCTTCCACTTTCTTCATAAACTCCTAAACAAACAAGATTTGGAAAACAAAAACTGAAGAAATGTACTCTGTGAGCACTGTTCTCTTATACTCAGAAGAGAAAGAAGTTTTAGTGTATTTTTTTCCCCTATACATGGTAGCATTAGCCCCTAAAAGCCTGTATTTTCTTTTCCAGTTTTAGAAGATACGGGAAGGTGAAAGGTATTATGTAAAATAGACAAGGAACATAGAGGTATGCCCTTCTTTTCACTGTTGAGTTAGTCTTTCTCTTTTTAAAAACCTTATCTTTACTCATTTCCACATCTGTAAACATATTTGTCTTGGAAAAATGTAATAGCTATGAAATACCACATATTTTTAAAATATCCATCACAGGATACAATGACAAAATCAAGATTAAAAATCTCTGGGTAGGTAACATGTAAATTAGAAAAGAAAATAGCATTTCCCACATCATCAGGGTACAGATATGGGCTATATTCTATATTTTGGTAAGCAGTTCTTGAAGATCAGACCAAGGCCCAAAGCCGGAAATGTAAGTCAAACAAGGGTAAGAAGAGGAGAGAGTAAAGTAAGGGAAATGATCTACAATTTCTTTACATAGTGATATGTTATTTTACTTATTTACAACCAACATGAATTGCTTTTGGAAAAATCAATGAATGCTGATGTTTAAGGTATCACAAAAACTATCAGTCACTTCCCTCTCATTCCTGCTAACTCAATGAATTGGCCCATCCTGGATTTGCTCCTTTTCATGTGATGCTAGCTATTTCCAAGCAAACCCTACTTTCCTCAGGGAGGGGCAACCCTCCATGACCTGTGATGGGTGGCACAGGTAACTAACCCCCCTAGGCCTAGATTACCTTATGAGTATCGATGAGAGACTGCAGGGCTTCTGTGTCATCGGGAAGTGCCCCCCGAAAGCGAAGAGTTTGCTCTGCTTCAGAAAGCCACTCCAACAGCATGTGGACTGTGTCCCGAAACTCTTCAGCCTGAAATAACCAAGCACAAAGACTGGACCTCTCTCTGCAGCTGAGGCCTTAGACTCTGGGACATGGCAAGGAAAGGGTCTGGGACTGAACTCTTCAGTGTATCACAGGCACTTTCTGAGCTGGTCAAAGCTCCATCAAGGTCATCTTTCATTTGTAGATCTTCAAAAGTCACACACATCTTATTTCTCTAATACTAATAAATGTTAAAGTCCCAAAGAACATTCAGAGTATTAATTTTTATACTATGTTCAAGACTGGCTGGAATTGAGCCTCATAAAGAAACTAAAACAAATATGCCCATATCCCTGCCTTGGATTGGCTCCCAAACTGTCTCTTACTTGTTTTAAGGCCTGCTCAAGACGGCTTTGCTTGGAAACGGAGAGTTTACAAACTGTGTCCCAGCGAGTGCTCAGTTCCTGGAGCTGTCCTTTTACCCAAGTGGTGTCATCTCGACTATTCTCAATCAGTTCTCTACCTGACCGCTTCAGGACCTGAACAGTTCCTGTTCGCTTTCCTAATTCCTTCTGGAAAACCTAGAAGATAGGAGAAATAGTTTGTCTTACAAATATTTTGTCTGCATTCAAGCAGTAAAGCCACGAAGTAATCATTTCCTTAGTAGGTTCTAATCATGTGTCTTTTTTATCTATAGAGGTAGGCAGAATGACATGTAAAAAAGAAGCAGCTCAATATCAATTCAGGGATTTATTATGAGTTTCATGATTTTGGATAACAGGTTTAATTAACTTGAGCCCTACTTTCCTTACCTGTAAAATGGGAATAACTATACTAACATTTCTAAAATTATGGGGTATATATATGAACACATCTGTAGTTTATAGAATAAGCGTTTGATAATAGGAAGCAAGGAAATTTTTTTTCACATGGGAAGGGGAACAAGATATGGAGGGAGTAGGAAGGGAAAAAAGAAAGAGATTGAAGGAAAACGTGGAAACAGAGCTTTTGCAAATGGGAAGGGAAACAATAGTTAGAGGGAACAGGGAGAGATGGGAACAGAAGAAGGTGAAAAAGGAATTAAGATGTGTTGGTGCTGGGGATATAGCTCAGTGGCACAACACCTGCCTAGCAAGTACAAGGTCCTGTGTTCAATTCCTGATTAAAAAAAAAAAAATTTAAGATGTGTTATGTCCACGAACAAACTCCTTCTCAATAAATGTAATCATTATGTATTGCAAACATGTATTAAAAAAAAACTGAAAGACATGACACAAAAAAAGAATTTGATACAATTTCAAGATAAAGGATATTGTGCAGTGTAACACGACAGGTGTAGGTTACATTGAATAGTGACCAAAAAAGAATGGTGAGCATAGTGTTAGGTTTGTTTGGTTTCAAAAATAATCTGCTGCCAGGTATGGTGGTGCATGCCTGTAATCCCAGCACTCAGGAGGCTAAGGAAGGAGGACTGCTGCAAGTTCAAGGCCAGCCTGGGCTACAAAGTGAGATCAAGAACAGCCTGAACTGCATAGTGAGACACACACACACACCACACACCACACACACACACAACCTCTTATTTCTATTTTAGGTGTTAGTGGAAATGAACACTTTAAAGATCTCATTCTTGATTTAAATTCATTTTATGACTTGATCAAGACACACAGGAAGAAAAAGAACCTCAAAATAAAGTCTACACATTGCCAAATGTGACTTAAATCAATTTTAGTAAATTCTTTGTGACTGATGCTGAATCTCAGCAAATGTTTAAACACAGAAAGCAAGGAGCCAAGGCCAGGGGGATGAGTAATAAAAAAGAAGGGGTTTAAAAAAAAATTTATACTGTGTTATGCACATGGAAACTCTCCATCAGGAATATGATCATTAGCAACTACAAACATGTACTAATAAAAAATAAGATTTGGTGGGGGTGGGGTGGCGGTGGGGGACGACGACAAGAATCTGCTTCTCAGCAGAATATAGGCTATTAGTCTTCTTTCCTTCTTCCTAGTTGGTGGACCCAGACTGAAAGGCTCACAGAAGTAGATGATTTGATGGCACTGGGCTTCTATGAAGCCTAAATGTGAATTCTCACCTTGTGGGCATCCATGAGGTTCATGACGAGGTCAAGGTCCCCATGCACAGGTTGGTCCTCTGCCAGCTGTGGCTCAACCTTGTACAACCAGTCAACCAATGCCTGCAATGCGTCCATGAACTGGCCTGAAAACAGCAGTGCTTCCTCCAACTTATGCTGCCTAAGAACAGAACAGAAACTCCACCATTTTTAGGAGTTCTTTTTTTTTCTTGAGAAACAGCCTCACTCTGTGGTTAGGCTGGGCTTGAACTCCCTATCCTCTATCCTTAGCCTCCCAAATTCTGGGATTACAGGTGTGCACCACCATACCAGGATTCACAAACATTTTAAAGTTACTCTTTAGAATGTATTAAGTATAGTGCACAAGATGGATATAGATACCCCTGGGAATCTCACAATCCAACAATACAAGGACATACCCCAACAGCCTGAGGTCTGTGTTAATTACTTTGTAGCACTCTAGTCAGGGAATGACAGTTGGTTTTGGTAATGGTATGGAGTCAGGAGTTGAACTATCAGCTCTGCACCATTTGTGTGATCCTGGCAACCTCTTTATCTTTTTGAAGCCCAGCTGCCTCATCAAAAAAGTTAGAAGGACAAAAGTTGTAATATTTAGCATATATTAGCATATAGCTAGTGGGTAAGAGCAGATAAACGTATAGCTTCTAGAACCAAACTGTATAGGTTCAAACCCTAGTTCTGCCACTTAGTTGAGTGATCTTGGGGGAGTTAAGAACCCTCTTGTGAGTATTTTCTCATTTATAAGATGAAAATAAGAACAGCAGCTATCTCTCTGGTTTTTTTTGACTGTTAATTATTAGGGGCCCTGTTTGGAACATATTCAGTAGTAACTGCCCAATAAGGCTGGTTATTGTCATGGTTAAATGCATAAAGAGAATCTTCATAATACCGGACACACAGTGAAAGCGCACAAGAAGATATCAGTATTACAAATTTATGATTCATAAGTATTTAGAACTACTGATCTTCTGTTACTGTTGGTATGATTTTGCAGGTCTCTCCTTTGCTAATACAGTAAGGTTCAAGTTTAAGAATTGTAATACATTCTATTTAAATCATATCATAATGTTGAATTCACAACCTTCTACTGATGCATTAGCTTTGTCACCATCTGAAGTCTTAGTTACTTCTGGCATGCTGTCTATCCTACAAGGGACACTCATGCTCACCGCTCCACAGACTTGCCACAAACAGTATCCCATTTGTCTCTGACTTCTCCCAATAAGTTGTCAAGTTTCTGCGTATCATCAGCAAGCAGAGTCTTCTCTTTCAATGCTCTCCCAGTTCTAATTGTGGTATCATACACAGGCTGTTTGCCCCCAAGCGTTTTCTGAAACTCCTGTTTTCAGAAAGAAAAGAATAAACATATGATAAAATAAACAAAATGTTAATAAACAAATGAGTTGGGTGTGGTGGTGCACACTTGTAATTCCAGCACTCAGGAGGCAGAGGCAGGAGGATTATTGAGAGTTTGAGGCCAGCCTGGGTTATACAGTAAACTCAAGGCCAGCCTAAATTACACAGTGAGATGCCAACTCAAAAAAAAAAAAAAAAAAAAAAAAAGAAGCTATAAGGCCCTGGGTTTAATCCTCAGCACACACACACAAATTATATGCCTTAATATGAATCAACAATAAAAAATTTGACTTTTCAGGTTAGGGATCAAATATGGCTGGGTGTGATGGCATATATCTATATTCCCAGCTACTTGGTTTTTTTTTTTTGGTACCAGGAATTGAACTCACAACCTTATGCTTGTCAAGCAGGCGCTTTGTGTCGCTGATTAAATCCTTGACCCTTATTCCCAGCTACTTGGGAGGCTGAGGCAGGAGGACTACAAATTCCAAATCAGACTGGGCCAATTAATAACACCCTGCCTGACTACGAAATAAAAAGGCAATGAGGATGTAGCTCAGTGATAGAATGCTTGCCTAGTGTGTGAGGCCCTATGTTTAATCCTCAGTACTGGAAGAGAAAAAAAATATATTGTATAAAAAACTAAACCAAACTAAAATTAATAATAACCTACCCTAAGGATAATTTTTTATTTATGCCATTTATAGCAATGCGTAGCAATTTCCAAAAACCTATAGGTTTGGCTGGTCACTCCAATAACTGCTTTGCTTGTACTCTTAAAGAGGTAGCACCTAAATATAAAATGGAACTCTGGGACTGGGGCTGCAGGTATAGCTCAGTGATAGAGCCCTTTCTTAGCACACGCCAGGCTCTAAGGTTCAAGACCCAGGACTGAGAAAAGAAAAAGAAAACCCTTCACCATCTTGACTTTAGCTCTTCTTTTTTTTTGTACTGGGGAATCAAACTCATGATCTTGCATTTGCCAGGCAGGTACTTATGCCACTCAGCTAAATCTCCGGCCCCGTTTAGCTCTTATTTCTAATCTTAAGCATGCCATATGCTTATACCAAGCTTAGCGCTTAAGAGCAATTAATTGTTTTACCTTATGCTTAGAAAGCTGAAGTTTAATTTTGTCTGGGTCATTAGATATCTCCAGTTCTGAGTCTAGGTGACTCTCTGCATCTTCTAGCCAGTCAATCAGTTTCTTCCAAGCTTCATGGAACTAAAAAGATAAAAGAAACACATTGCAACAGGAACAAATAAGTAAACTACATAATTCATTTTTGAGAACCATTCCAGAAACTCAAACATATTGCCCAAGCTCGCCCAATAAATTAATGTCTTTTATAACTTACTTGTTTTGCCCGCTTCCTGGCATCATCTAGTGATCGTCCTCTTTCAATGGATCGCTGGACAACTTTCTCCCACCGAGACTGGACGCTAACTAATAAATTTTTGATCAAAACGACATCCTGTTTTTGGCTAAGGAACTTTAACTGATTCCCTGTTTGATCCAGCTCGATGATGTGGTCTCGATGGGCATTCACTTCATTAGCAAAAACCTGAGGGAACAACAATGGTCTTTAACACAAGAACTACTCCCCCTTCAAAAAGAGGGTAACACTATGGGTCATAGTTACCTTGTGCTCCTCTATCTGGGAAAGGACAGTGTTTAAAATCAGGCTGGGGGAAGGAGCGATGTTTAAACTTTGCTCTGCTAGAGTAAGCCAGTTGATAAATTCTTGTAGGGAATTCTGGAATTCTGTTGCCAAGTTGAGGGCTTCTTCCAGCTTTAACTGAATTTTAAATAAAAGACAAAAAAAAGGTGCTACACTCAGGAATTACAGTTCCAATGGCAAAGGTATAAATTACACACCAAATGAAACGATCTCTAAATAGGAAGCCTCACTCAGCCTCCAAACATGCCTTTTGTGTAAAGAAGTAGACATTTTAATGTGAGGGTTTGAAATTGAAACAACTGGATCAGAACTCTATGAAGAAAAAGAGAGCATGTAATTAGCGGCCTTTCTCAGCCACTGTCCCCATCCTGGGACTTGGGAGAACAGGAGAAACTATCCAACAAATGTAAGTGAACAGACCCTCAGTAGGGGGAGCTGCAGGGCCCGCAACCTGCTCTGGGCAATCTCAGTGTCTTGGAATGTTGTTTTTTTCCCCCGCCCTTTTTTGGTGGTATAAAGAGAGCTAAAAAGAGAAGCGCGCATGGCTGTAAAGAAAATGTCCACTGTAGTGCCATCTGAATACATGTTTTCAGAAATGTGGCACATAAAATGCCTCTGTATAAAATGTATACTTATCCCATGAGTAGAAAAGATAACGAGAAAAATTACAACAAAAACTGCAAAACTCTAATACCGCTGGATGTAAATGTTCAGATACTTTGATCTAAATCAGGATGGCAAAGTAATGACATTCAGGACAAGCGCTGTTAGCCAAGAACACACTCCAGTTCCAGAGTCCACAAGCTCCATCCTCATGGACTCACCTCCTGATCACTTTCCCTTGCCAGCTCAACATCCAAGCAGACAAAGTAAAACAACAGGTTGTTAAAATGAACATCCAAGCTGGATGTGGTGGTGCATACTGTAATCCCAGCTACTCAGAGAGCTGAGGCGTGAGGACCAAATTTCCAGCCCAGCTGGGTCAACTTGGACTCTTAGTGAGACCCTGCCTCAAAATAAAAATACACGAAAAAAGTCTAGGGTTTAGTTCAGCACTCACTCCCTGGGTACGAAAGTGGGGGGAGGGAGAAGTACATTCAGAATATGTTAAAAATGAATGTATGGAATGAGTGTGGAGGTGCATGCCTATAATCCCACCACTTGGGAGGCTGAGGCAGGAGTACTGCTGTGATTTTGAGGTCAGCCTGGCCTGTATAGGAAGACCTAGCCTCAAAAACAAACAAACAAAAAAAAAGGATTCCTAGGAAAAATGAACTTCAAGACATATACCTAAATGTTAACTGCTATTAATTCTAGCGATGTGTTACATTATGATTTTTATTTTCTTGTCTGTGCTTTCAGGTTACTTTTGTAATCTCCTCACAAGCCCTACAATAAATGTTATAAAAATGTACATACAGGGCTAGAAATGTAGCTCAGTAGTACAGCACTTGCCTTGCATGTGTGAAGCCCTGGGTGGAAAACTATTAGTCACATTTCTTACCTGCCCTGTTCCCACCCTCCTAATCTCAATTTATTAACTCCAACGAAACCCTTGTTTTAAGCAGTTAACACAAAGTCCACCCTGGACAGTAGTAGACAGCAACATCTTAACTGATAGAGAAACAGAACGAATAAATTATAAAAGCAATTGTCAGCAGAAATACTCATCATGCATTTTGACAAACATGTACAGACACAGAAGATAACTGGAACAGTATGAAGACAACTGAGAATCAGTTCTGTAATTTATTACAGTACACTGATCTTTGAAAAATCTTCATCAAAACACGATGATAATTATATTACCACTACTATCATCAACTAAACTGTGCAAATACAGTGCTCTGTGGTGGTACCTTTCTTTCTTCCAGCTTACTGCTGACCACACGCCATTTCTGCTCCAAGAGTGCTACACTCTGCTCCGTCTTTGAGCCAGACCCAGAATCGTCACGGCTTAGCAGCATGAGCCTGCCTTTGTCAAGCAGCTGGTTGTATGTCTCTTCCTTCCCCTTCAACTGGGAATACAGTTCCTACCAAAAAAAAGACCAGAAAGATATCAGTAACACCCATTCCCCTAAGACACGCAAGACCTACCAGGACACTGCAGAAGTCTTGGAAGGTCTTGTCTTGATTTAAAAGACGCTTTTGTATTCAGTACAACTGCTGAGTTGCATAGGAATAAAATTCATCATTCTTCCTTAATACTAAAATAATGTGTCACAAGTAAATAGAATAAAAAAACATTTTTTAGGGTCAAAAAGGACAGAAATAGACTATGATAATTTATTTCTCCTTTTCACGAAAAGCTTGCCTAGAAATCATGTTGCTTTTTATTCTCAACACCCCTCTCCTCCCCACCCCCAAACAGGGTTTCGCTATGCAGTAGAGTGTCCTTGAGCTTGCAGAGATCTTCCTGCCTCAGCCTCCAAGTACTGGGACTAGGGTTAGCTTCAGCACGCTTTCTTGAAAAATTGTCAGAATTCCTGATTTCTCTCTACCTTACTGCACAGTCTTATTTAATACAAACATGTCTGTGCTACATAGCTATTTATTTTTCTGGTACTGGAGACTGAACCTAGGGCCTTGAACATGCTAGACACATTTTACAAACAAGTTATGTCCCCAGGCCCTTAATTGTCATTGATTCACCACCTCCTGGTTATAGTTACGCTAACCAAACAGGTCAACTCAAAATTTACCAGCTCACTGGTGTCCTTCTGGCTACTTGCGCCTGTCATTACTTCCACCCATGGTAAGCTATGGAAGCTGGTAGAAAAGCAACAGTACCCAAGGCTGTACTATATATATGCTGTTGGTAAGAAAAAAAGTGCACCTTTGTAGACCCGTAGCTATATACATCTCTGTGAGCTCAGAAAGAAGGTGCTGAATGTGGGGTGCTTATACTCAGTTTGAAGAAATCGCCATTACCATATGTGTATCAAGCTGCTCCCTAGCAGTTTCAGGAAGTCCTCCTGTGGGCTTAGATGCAGATAGCTGGCTCTCCATTCTAGTCAGCTCCAAGAGGAAATCTTCAATTTCACTGTGGAAACCTTGGGCCTTTTGAGAGAAAGACATATCAGCATTATAAGCAGTCAAGTCAAATGTGAACTGTAAAGAACCCTATGAGGAAAAACTAGGGACTAGAGATCCCATTCAACCCAGCCATTCCCCTTCTGGGTTATCTTCCCAAAAGAATTAAAAACATCATTCCACAGCAACATATGTGCACCCATGTTTATAGCAGCACAATTTGTAATAGCTAGATCTTGGAAACAACCTAAATGCCCATCCACTGAGGAATGGATAAAAAAGATGTATTTTTATACAATGGAGGACTACTGAGCCACAAAGAAGGATAAACTGGAGACTTTTATGGGTGAATGGATGCAACTTGAAACCATACTCATTAAATAAGACACACATGTGTAAACATTGTATCCTCTCATTAGTGAGAAGTTGAAAGAAACAACATATGTATATAAGTATGTATATAAAAAAATAGTTGAGATAGTTATACTGATTTCTTAGTTCATTAAAGAGAATGATTTGTGCCAGTATTATTCGGACAACTGAATGCAGATGTCTTGTGCTCTGGGTGAATGATTTGGGGGTGACAATGCACAATGTATGTACCATTGTTGCCCCTGTTTGACGAGTTTTGAAATATTATTTTAGGGGGCCGGGGATTTAGCTCAGTGGCATAAGCGCCTGCCTGGAAAGCGTGAGGTTCCGAGTTTGATCTGCAGTACCCCCCCCCCAAGAAAAGAAATTTTATTTTAGTTTTTTCTTTTTCTCCTTGAAGTAAAATAGATTTAAAAAAAAAAAAAGTCCTAGGAAGAACAGTGAGGGAGGAATGCTGGGATGCTCTCAGGTAGTTTTCCACGGTAAATTCAGCACAATGTATTTGTTTAATCTAGCAGAATCCTTCAGATTTCATTGTAACAGAGTTCATATCTGAAGAATGAACTGATTAAGTATTTTTGAAGAGGGAAGAACTTAATATAAGAAAAAAAATAAAATCTGTGAACAGGGTTGGTTATAGTAAAAATCTACTACTTTAAATGATGAATAAAGAGACTGAGTGAGCTACTGACTAATCCAGGAAGAGCCACCTAGTAAAAACTGTTCTCTGCAGACCAGTCTCACAGTGGCTTCTACCACAGTGGCTTTCCTTTCTGACGTAGGCCTTCTCCCAGTGGCAATCACATGCAGACCTCCTCCTCCTGCCTTGGATGGTACCCACACCTGCTGCAGTGTTGACTGAAGCTGCTGTTCCCGCTCCTCTGTCTTCTGCAGCACTGACTCCCAGCATTGGTTCATAGTTTCCAAGCGGCTTCGCAGGCTGCTGGCATCATCTCCAGCACTAGATTCAAGAAGCTCATTGCCAGCTTTGTTGACTGTTTCCACTGTGGCTTGATGAGCCAAAACATCATTTTTTAGAACCTATAAGATGTAGAATGGCATTAATTCATCTCTATGAGTGTCATCAAACTTGCCTAGAAGGCAATAGCTGGTCTCAAACTAGCAGAGCTGGAAATGAAAAATGGAAATACTTACATGGTGCTTTGCGAGCTCAACTTCAATGACTTTTGGGTCTCCACTTATTGGTCTCTGAGCATCCAGCAACTCTTCGGTGTGAGTCAGCCAGCCCATAAGTTCCTCCAAGGCATGCTGGAATTGGCCAAGGGCCAAGAGAGCACCTTCTAGCTTATGCTGCTCAGGACAAGACAGAAAGGGAAGATTTGTTAGGGAATTAAAAAAAGAGCAAACAGCAGTCTGTTTACGCCTTCAACCACTCGCCTCACCTGTCTGTAGGCAATTTTTTCACCGAGGTTCTCCCAGAGGTGTTTGAGTTCTGTCAGTGGCTCTCGTATAATGTCTCTGTCTGTTTCATCAGTAGCTTTCTTTAACATTAGTTCACCCTGGTGATTGAGTTTCTCCATCTCAATTTGCTGTTGGTAAACTTCCACTTTGAACTCCTATCAAAGATGTACTCAGGATTAATATCAAACCAAGCCTTTAAAAACTACCAAGCAACTTTTCTTCCAAAGCTATTCTGGGATACAAACCTTCATTTCATTTAACTGATCTTTAACAGTGTTGAGGTCAGTACCAACAGGGGGCATGGTGCAGAGTTTGATCACAGTGTTATCCAGCCAATCAAACATAGCCTAAAAGAAAAATACAGAAAAGTAAATAAACAAACCCAAAAACACGGCACCTGGACAGATTTATCACTATAATTGCTAATATTATACTTCATGATAACCTGGGCTTGGACCCTTTGCAAAACGATGCCTTGGTAAGGCAGCTTTGTTGTAGAACTAAATGAGTATAGATATGGCAAGAACGTAATAACGACAAAAATGGCAGGAAGAGTAGAATCTTCAGCTAGAAATGCAGAAACAGCAGTATCTTAGGTTTGAAAACACTGAGGTCCTGTGAAGGTGATGTACTCTTTTGCACTGAATCTAGAAAATGACCAAAAGAAGATGGAACTTGTACTATCTTGGTGGTCACCTCCTGGTATCTCACCTGAAGAGTGTCTTGATAATGCACAGCTGCTTGCATAGCATCCTCAAGTTTTTCGAGCCTCTCTTTCCATGTTTTGTTTAAGTTCTCCCAAGCATTATTCATCTAGGAGAAAAACATTCCATCAGATTCTTTAATTAATACCATTCTCTGGGCTGAACTCACTGATGTTTCATCTGAATCCCTCATCCATTCTCCCTACCTCATCAATGCTCTTTTTCACTTCAGGCTTCTCAGTTTCACCACAGGCAAAAATTAAATCTGCTCCAAGGATTCGAATAAATTCCAACTCCTCATGCAGTCCATCTGTCTCCTCCTTAATAGTCTACACATAAAGGAACAGAACGTTGAGTCACAGCAGAAAGCAGAACAGAACCTCCCAAACTTACAGACTGTTGACAGCAGACACTGAACACAACTGTCACTCTCACGAACTTTCATTGCTCTTCATATTTTGTTTTATTTAGATGGTGTAAGCTTCAGACACCAAGTGGCTTTTGTTCACATATATACAAAATACAATATATACCAAATATTATAATATACATATAAATATGGCGAGCATGCAAAGATAAAATTGCAAGAATAAAAATTGGCACAATATGGGAAAGATACAATGAGCTTTGATAATTTACTACCTACCAGCTCACCCTTTCTGCCTCCAAAGAAAGTTATAATCCAGAGTCAGAGGTCTATTTCAGAAAGAAATATAAATGAGGGGGAAATAGTACAGTGCAGGTCACAAATGTGAGCACTGACAGATTAGCTGTCATGGTAGTGCTGGACTGTTTAACTCTGAAGAAAGCCAGTTCTGTTCCAGATCCTAAAACATGGTTTCAAGGGATGACACAGAGAGGGTTGACAAGACAAGTTTCTATCTGGGAAAATATTTAAAATTAAAATACAAAATATGAAAGGTAATACCAAGTAGGCTTGCTTGTGCTAAGTGGACTAAATAAGACATACATTTCTTATAGACTTGCCAGAAAAGCTAGAGAAACATATGACATCCATCGTATCACTGGCCCATGCTAAGTAAAAGATTTTTAAAGTAAAACTATCAAATTTGGATGATGAGGGCTGGGGATTTAACTCAGCAGCATAGGCACCTGCTTTGCAAGTCCGAGGGGGTGAGTTCAATCCCTGGTACCAAAAAATAAAAAAAAAATTTTTTAAATTGAAAAAAAATCTGGATGATGAGTACAAAATTGGGTTTTGTTTTCTACTGTCTGCCTTTCTATATCAAAGAAATTTACTACAATAAGGAGGTATTTGTTTTCAAATTGAAAAAAGTCTTACAAAACAAAACAAAAAAATAAAGCAGCTAATACAACATACTTGGATAAAATGCTTTGCTAAAGGACACACATAAGAGAAGTTTTGTTTTCCTCTTACCTCGGCAGCTTCAACCTGTTGCTTGATGATGGATGGGTCAATGCCTGGGCTTTCTAAGTCATGGACAATATCCTGAGTGTCTCTGATGGTGGTCAAAAGAGCTGCCATGTCATACCAGAATTTCTCCGCCAACTCAAGGACATCAAGGAATTTAATTTCTCTTTCTTCAGCCCGAGCTTTGATGTCCTCCCAGAAAAACACCATTTGATCCAATTTGTCCTGAATTTCTGAGGGAGATAAAGAAGAGTAAGACTTCTCTAAATACTTCAAAGCTGTCTCATCAGAAATTTCATCTAATTCTGACATTTTCAGTGAAACAACCTTTAAAAGCAGCTCAAAAAATGTGTAACTGATGTCCAGTTTTCCACGTTAGTTTTAATACTATTATTTCTATACTAACATTTTCTGTTTATGTTGGTCCCCCACAAAAAGGGATCACAGAAGCAGTCTAGTAATTCAACATAAAGGTGCTGCTGAGATAAAAACAAAGAGGCTGCGAGGGGATCTCTACTTCTAGTATTCTGTGCTGAACTTGTGTGTTTCCCATGGAAAGCATTATAAAAGGTTCTATCCACTATTGATACTGTAGTTTACTCACATTAGGGGTTAAAGGAGCATTTGTTTCCTGGCCTGGGAATCTAACTAACAATTGTAACCTTGTTTCAATGGGCAAATGTGTCCTGAATTCTAAATGACTTCCAAATGACTTTGTGGAATACTCACTATGTGGGGGTTGCCATTAGATTGAATGAAACACATCTGGTAGGATGCTGGAGACAATCGAAACTTGGAATTTACTGACTTTTCTTTGAAAATAATTGTATCTGTCATGTACCTTTGGCAGCCAGATCCTTGTCTGCTCCCTGAGATCGCCCAATGAGCTCTTCTCCACAGCGCTTCAGAGCCTCAAAAGATGGTTGCAGTTTTTCAAGTTCCATAGTGGCACTCTTATTGTCACTGATGCACTCTCTGATCTTGTCCACTTCAGCAGGGATCAGCGGTGGCATACGGAGGCGAGATGAAAGATTCTCCAAAGTCTCCAACATGGGCTCGATTTTATCATGGAACTAAACAAAGTTGAAACATCAGCCAACAGTGCAATACTCTCCCTCACACTTCTTAGTGAAATGTTAGGGAATAAGGACAAAGTACAAATCTACTACTGTTTAGGATAATGTGTGCTCAACTTAGCCTGGTAACTCCTTTTTTTTTAATTTTTAAAATTGTTTATTTTTTTGGTACCAAGGATCGAACTTAAGACCTTACACTTGCCAGGCAGGTGCTTAGGCCACTGAGCTAAATCCCTAGCCCTAGCCTGGTAACTCTTTAAGTGTTGGGTTCACACCAGAGCTGCTCTATGGTGGGGCTGGGGAGAAGCAATACTTAATTTCAGAGTCAAAAGAGATTAAGTAATACACCAGAAATCAACTCAAGTCTTTAGTGCTGTCACACTATTTCTCTTACTTTAACTAATATGACAAAAAAAAGACAAGACCATGAAACTGGTGAGTCAGTATGTCAACAACTCAGATGACGCTTGCATGCAACAGGTCAGACCAACAAGTTAGATGCCCTCCGTCAGCTGTGCACATGGATGGGGAACTTAATATCCTGCCTGAGGCAGAGTTTGAAAGTATCAGGGCATATAATTTAATAACTCACCGTATGAAACAGTCAGATGGAAATGTTGGCACCATGAAAAGTAATTAAGAAAAGCCAAATCTCACCTTATTTTTAAAAAAACTATTATCATCTTCTTACTTTTTTGGTATTTTGAATAACATGACTACAACTATAAATTCTCATTTACAATCTGATGCAGAATGGGGAGAAAAGACAGCAAGCTAGTTAAGAGTACCTCTTAAAAGAAGCTATCTAAACCCAGCTCTGTATTCATTACTTATTTAAGTAAGATTTATCAATTTCATGTGTCCTACAAAATCATTTCCCATCACTCCCTCACTTCTGGAATCCACCCCAAATGAAAGTGACAATACAATGCAATGATACAATTTATTCTAATGTACAGGAAATTTCTTTACAGGTAATGGTCTCAATTTTCAGCTTGATAAGAAAGCCCTAATCCCAGTGGGGGTGGGTACCTTACCTCTGTAATCTGTTATGGTGGGCGCGGTCAACACAACAATGAAATGTGACGATGTGGGGAAGACAGGAGCAGGCAGCAACAACACAAAGTAACACATTCCACAATGTGAGTGAGAGATGGGACGGGAGGTGGGGGGGAAAAACTTGAGTAAGTACAAATATTAACCAAGAATACAGACTAAACATAGGAATAAAATACCCAGACATGACAAAGTTCTACTAACAGTATTAGTTGAAAAGTTATGTAGTTACATGCCTTCAAGTCCATGGAGGTGTTTTATGCTTCCTTTTGGCTCTTTTCCCTAACGAAGTATCTTTCTCTCAATTAGAATGCTAGTAGCTTCTTGAGTAACAAGGCTAATGTGCTACATCATTCTAAATCTCAAAGATAACAGGTCCAACAGCCTCTGGACTTTTGTTGAGGCAGCTTTAGGACCTACCAGATAAATCCATCCAAAATTATCCCTGCTAAAAGATCACTCCAGTATGAAGTTTTCAGGGAAATTATCAACAAAACACCAGCCAATGTGCATTTTGCCCTTCACAGGGTGTCAGTATGTCACCATTCCCAGAAATACAAATGCAGGTGAGCAAAGCTTGCTACTCTTTTGATAATGTATTACTGACACGCTGGTCTGTATATTACCAAGTACATAGGCACATCTGATGCAAAGACCTTTTGATTAGAGTAGCAGACAGTTTTAACATTGCAGGAGTATAAGTCATACACAGACCTGAGCAGACTGGGAGGTAGCCTCGTCCAGAGCCAGAGCCCGCTGACGCACTTCCTCTTTGATTTGGGCATACATGTTTTCTGCTTTCTGGTATTTTTCTTCCACCATTTTACCTTCCTCTGGGTTTAACTCCTTTAGTTGTGGGCCAATCTTTAGAAGTTTATCAATATGAGGTTTGTGTTCAGCAATGGATTCCCTCAGTTGCTATGGAAGACACATCAACAAACACATAATGAGCAGGGCTGAGGATGTAGCTCAATGGTAGAGCACATATTTTGCATATGTGAGGCTCTACATTTGATCTTCAGCACCACAAAAAACAAAATGAACACTTTATACCAGTTTACTTATTTTTGATTAGAGCTAAATCAACTTTGAGAGGAACAAACTGTTAAATTAGTAAAACCAAGCATTTTACCATTTATGGGGAAATGGAAAAACATTTGTCTTCTTGGGTTCTGATGCTAATTCTCTTACATTCTCACTCATATCCTCTCTCTCTCTGACACAGTCTCATTATGTAGTTCAAGCTGTCTTGAACTTGTGATTCCTCCTGCCTCACCCTTCCAGATGTTGGAATTAAAGGTGTGCACCACAAGCACAGTTAGTCTCTTAACTTTCTAAAACTAGTTCAGGTGTTCTTATCAACCTAGAAGCCAGCCATGTCATGCTAGTCTGTTTCAGTCTACTCACGAATACCTTCATGTGCAATATTGTAATTTATGATTTATTATCTGTCTACTACCCCAGACTGAGAGACACCAAGCAGGATAAGCTATGAATTGCAACAATTTTGGTACTCTGACTAGTGCTTGACTTTACTATTAGCTATTTCCAGTTTAAATCTTCTACTTATAGGAATATGAAAATAATAATAAACATAAGCACTAAACTAATCATTAAAAATAACATGATTTGAAGTGAGCATAAATTTCCCTTTCATCTTACCTGTATGCAGCAAATGCTTTCTGACATTTCTTCATAGCTTTCATACCAACTGAGGCTTAATGAGAGGGAGACATCCAACCACAGCCTCAGTTTGACATTACCTGAACATCCTTGGAAATAGGTCAAATTTCCTTGATTTTTAAAAAGGTGAGGTTTTTTTTGGTTTTGTTTTTGCAGTGGTAGGGACAGAACCCAGGGCCTTACATACACTAGGGTCAGTGGTAGCAAATGTATGACATGCATGCCACACTGGGCTGTTTGTATCATTAAAAGCTGTTATCGTTTTCCTTTTAATGTGTGAGTTGTTTTCTCTAAACTAAAACCTCAATATTCAGGTTTAATTGCAGTGTTGTTTGTAATAAACAAGTGGGTTTTGGCTTGCAGTTTGGGCACTCTGTCTCTAAAAGATTCGCCCCTCAATACCGCCTTAGGCAAATACTGTACCACAAAGTTAATTCTTACTTTATCTCTGTAAAGGATCCTGATGCTTCTATAATCTTATTAGTCATACTAAATGATAAAAAATAATTCAACATGTCTTTTTATTGTGAAAGGAAATTTTAACTGATTAGGAATTAACTTCATTACATAAGCCTTGTACATAGCAGGTGCTAATAAATATGCTCTTTTAGAAAAAATTACAGAACCCATTTTCATTCTGCAGTGAAACAGAACTTGGCATGTTCCTTACCCTCATTTCTTCTTGCTGCTGCCTGAGCTGTTCATGATCAATAGCAGGAGGAGGTAACTGTGCTATTAGTGTCCGAGTTTCCTCAATCCAAGGGCTAAGCTCTTCGTAAGTTTCCCAAAACTGGTTCACCAAGACCTGTGCCCGCTCTAGACGAGCATAACGCTCAGAATTGAGTAGGCTAATGGCTTCATATTGGTGTATTAGAGATTCTGTTTTTTCCTGAGTGAAAAATTTTTAAAATTAAAGTATTACTATTAAGAACTCTGAAAAAATGCAGGTATACATATTAAAAGGTCTAAAGAAACACATGAAATTATTAACTATGGACTAATACAAGTTTACAAGGAAATTTTTAAATATTTATTTAAAATTTTCAGTTTACCTATCATACAAATGCATCCTTTAATTTAAAAAATATAAACATAGCACAAAAGGTAATAAAATAGCACAAAAGTTGTTCAACAAAATTAATGACAATGACACGTGAAAGTACAGCATCATTATAAGTTTAAAACTGAACACCAGAAGCTATGATAGAATTCTAATTTAAAAAAAAACTCTAGAAACCTAGCATTTAGACTTTAAATGTTCAGCATAAGAAGCTCCATTTATGAAGATTCCTAACAGTGGTTAGCCATATATATATATATATATATATATATATATATATATATATATATATATAACAAAACTGGCCTACAAACTATCTTGGCCAATACTTTCGAAAACAAGTATGACCTTTAGGGCAAGAATAAAGGCAACAATATCTGCACATGGTTCTGAAAAATCTACCATAAATATCTTAAAAATTCACTGAAAG
Organism: Dolichotis patagonum; assembly: GCA_004027295.1. Lineage (NCBI taxonomy): Eukaryota > Metazoa > Chordata > Mammalia > Rodentia > Caviidae > Dolichotis > Dolichotis patagonum. The sequence goes on from PVJX010004706.1 coordinate 47,882, forward strand.
CTCACTCCTATAGACTGAGGACAAATAGCAATTCTATTATAATGAAGATAGATTTGCAACATGTTTCACATTATATAGCAAGGCTATCTAGACATTTGTGAATATAAGCGAGGAGTCTTTAACTCGCCATGATTAAGAAAATGAAAATAAAGTGAATAAATAACTGTAATTTACCTGTAATACAGCTTTCTGCTCCTCTCCACATGTTGCAAAGATTTCACCACGGTGACTGAAGAGTTCATCCATAGAGTCTTTGTGTCGAATTATGTCAATGGAGAAAGCCTTTGAAAAGTAAACTATAGTTAAGTCAAGAAGTAAAGGTCTTAGTATTCTGGGATAATGAAGCAGGAGGATCCCAAGTTTAAGCCCAACCTGGGCAATTTAGTGAGAGCCTGTCTCAATATAAAAAATATAAAGGGCTTGGGAGTGTGTGAAGGGCTTGGGAAGGGCTCAGTGTGAAGACCTAGTACAACCAAAATAAAAACTCCACAAATAAAAACTCCTGAGTGCCTGTGTTTGTGAAAAGTAAAATGCAACCTATGAAAAATTATTTGCTTCAAAGACAAAAGAAATAAAACAAAACAACCCCAAAAATCCAAATTGTTCTGAAGCATGCATGGTTAGCACACACCTGTAATCTCAACACTCTGGGAAGCTGACGGAGGAGGATTTGAGGTTGAACCTAGTCTGGACAATTTAGCAAGGTCTCAAAAAATAAAAAGGACTGGGGATGTAGTTCAGTGCATAGGCCCTGGGTTTAATACCCAGTGCTAAAAAAACAAACAAACAAAACCTGATTCTTTGCCTAGCCAACATCTTTAATGCCTTTCTTTAGCAGCTTACACAAACATCTGTACCTCTTATATCACCCAGGAAATTGCTAACTATTCTTTCTAGACTGAAAGGTCTATTTTTCACAAGGGAAAAAACCAAAAAACAACTTTTCCTTACCCTGAACAAGTACACATAAAATTAATGTCTACATACATCATTCCACATGGCTTGACCTAGGACAGTCAGAAACATTCTCCAACTCACTCCACACTACTAGTCACTGTCCTAGCTCAGATCACAGTGGGCACTGGCCATTACACTTACCTTCTGTACCTGCAGCTGAGCTGTGGTCTGATCTTGTTCAAGTCGAATTGGACCCAGGGCCATCAGTTTCCGTTTTGTTTCAGCAACCCATGCTAGTTCTGCATCAGCAGCTTGCTCATACTAATAGCCATTGTAGGAAAATGAGTTAAGTCATATACAATCAAGTCTGCTTCTTGGAACTGTAACTTATCTAACACAGAAAGTCGTGGATTTTCAGAAATATAGTTTATGCCTCACAAAGTAGAGCCAAAAGTGAGAAGCATTTCATAAATAACAAATCAAGATATATACAAATCTGAATTGGTCATCCTTCAATTTAAGTTATAGAACTCAGCTAGTGATCCTTTATCAAGGATAAAGGATCCTTGAGAAAATAATATTCTTCAAAAGAAATATGCTCCTAATCAGTGTTTTCATGAAGTAGCACTCTTTCTGCCAATCCTTTTTCTTACCCAGACAATGAACGACAGTTTTAATTAGATGTTTAGATAAAATTTAAAATGGCAGTAAGCAGCTGAGTAAAGTTAACGTGGAGGTATGTGCTCAGCTGAAGAAGCACAGGATCCTGAGAATACTAAACATTTAAAGGACCACGCAGCCAGGTGTGGTGGGGCAGGCCTATCATCGCTGTGCTCAGGTGGCTCAGGGGGGAGGGGGCTCAGGAGTTCGAGGCTGGCCTGGGCTACATAGTGAACTTAGGGCCAGTTTGAACTACACAGCAAGAACCGGTCTGAAGAAGAGAAAACACAAACAAAAACAAAAATACCCCCCAAACACTGTGCAACAGCAAAAACAACGTGTTCTACATGACTACTGATCATAAGTAGCCCTACTCTTTCATTTATTTGCCATCCTACACTAAAATGGGTTATCTCTTACCAGAAATATCTGGGAGGAGAAATGCTTGAGATTTTGGTTTTTTATTTTTTTTTATTTTGAAGTATTTATATGGACAGTTTTAATTGTTGAGCTTTTCAAGTATGATATACTAGATTTCCAGATTAGGGATATTCAGTATGTGTTTAAAAAGAAATGTTAAAGCCAGGGATATAGCTCAGTGGCATAAATGCCTGTGCCTGGCAAGTGCCAAGGTCCTGAGTTTGAATCCCAATACCAAACAATAACATAAACAAAAAGAAAGGTTAAGTTTTTCCCAGAGTAAGTTGTATTCTGAAATATCTGGCTAAAATGAAGAATAACCCTAAAGACACTGTGGATGTACTTAAGAGCCAGAAAAAAATTTCTGCATGGCTCAGAAAGCATTTGTTTCTCACTATGAACCTGGGTAGTGATGTTGTGGGTGTGTAAGCGTGTGACCGTGTGTGTGTGTGTGTGTGTGTGTGTGTGTGTGCACTATGGTACACTGTAGTTGGTACACAGCCAACTACAGATAAAAGCAAGTAACTTTTTTCCAGAAAGCAGGAAGGGAAAAAAAAAAAAAAATCAAGGGAAATACGACACCTGTGTTTACTGTGACGGTTCTATTTTGGATGGCTCTGCTATTTTGGTTTGCATATTTGATAGTAATTATAGTTCTTGGTTTCTTCTCCTTTGACATCTAGTGCTAACATGGCTGATTATGTCAAACTAAGACTGCCCTGCATTTGGACCATTTGTGTCTAGAGGCTATCAACTTCTTATCACCGTCAGCCTGATCACTAAGAAAAGGTTTCACAGAGACTCTTCTCTAAATTTTTCTGTACTGAAAGGAATCAAAAGTGTTTTGGGTCAAACTTGGACCCATCCTCACAAGCTCTACCCAAAAGCTTATTTCCCATCGGGAAATGTTTGTTGCCTCATATTTACCCTAATCTCATTACGCACAGCATTGAATTTCACACATCTGTCCTCGCTGCCTAAAATATTAATGCAGGGGAGTTATAAAGATTACCTGTTGTGATCTCTGAATAGCAGCATCGATTTCATCCACTCTTTGTCCAACAGTGTCACTGATCAGTTTGTACTGCTCATTGGCATCTGACACAAGTTTATCCAGCCCTTCTCTGGCTCTCCAGGGTACTAGTTCTAAGAGAGCACGGCTCACCTCATTCACTGTGTCCAACACTAGCCTGTGCTCCATGACCTCTTTCTTCAATTCCTAAGGAAGGAAAAAAGTTTTCAGGCCATACCTTACTAAATAAAGCACATTAGCAGCTGTGTTGGGTAGAAACTGCTATCTCTACCACACATCCCAGCAGGGCACTGACCTCCTTCTTTCAGTTATTTTTTTCTTATCTCAGATTTTTCAATCATTCTGAAGCCTGACTTTAGGCTTAGCTGCTATTTACTTAGAACTGCCTCTGAAACTTGAGTCAGACTCTGAGTAAAACAAATAGTACTCCTTTCTTTTTTTCTGACTTTAGTAGAAGCAGTAAACAATCCTTTAACCATAGGCACTTGACTTAAATACCTGCACAGTGCTTCAGTGCTTCTAAAGGATCCTGTAGGAGAACCAAATATAACCAAGAAGCACTCTTGAGAGAATGAATTGTGAAGGTAAATTATAAAATGCTATATTATAAAGCAAACTTCTTAGGGACTTGGGATTCAATTTCTTTCTTTTTCAGACCACAATGAGGACTCTTGTATTACATGTCTTTATGTCAACTCTTACAGTCCATAAGTAAGTAAGAGGAGGCAGGCAGAAGTTTTAGGTTTTGAGGTTAAGGTAAGGTTGATAAAAAAGCATTCTGACAAACCTTTCATCTCTTTTACTAGCTCACCTTCTGTCTTTGCTGAAACTGGGGTATCTGTTCCCCTGTGGGAGACTGTGCTCCACTGGCCGTCAGCTCCTCCTCCACCTCTCTCAGCCACCCAGTCAGTTCATCATATGTGGACTGGAACTTGGTGGCCAGTTGCCGGGCTTGTTCTAAAGTTCTGAGAGCCTTGGAGCTAGTGACAGTGATGTCCACATAGCGGGTCTTTATTCCATCCAGTTTTTCCTGGATAAGTAATACCTCTTCACCTGTGGAGAAGAGCACATAATACCCACATTTAGGAGACCTGGGGATGAGACTGTCCATTTAATCACCCATCTTCAAGTCAGAGCTTAAATTTCATAGGTACTCTTTCCCTTTGGCAGTGATTCACCTAACATCAGATGCTAAGGTTACACTGAAAATAAACCTTCCAGCTGATAAAAGAAGTCACTTCTGAGATTGGGATCTAAGTTCAGCTGCAGGTGTTTTTAGATGTCCTTGTAGTGAATGGTGACATGTAACATACTGGCAGGCAGGGGGAATCATCATCTGCAACCAGATGTGAGACAATGGTTTTGTAGTTTTCAAGGAACGTAGGTCTTTAGCATCCCTAAAGCACACAATAATACACAATCCATGAATACAAGCTTCTCATGCATACAAACAGAAGTAACTGCTGCAGGGTGTTTATTGCCCTGGATATTGTGCCTGTGTTTGACAGCACAGAGGTGCTAAGAGATGAACTTTTCAAAGTACCTGTGGTTTGTTTTAGAAGAGCCTGACCATTTTTAATCGCTTGATCTACATTCTTCTTTCTATTAATAATCTCTTCATTTAATGCCTGAAAAAAAAGAATACCATTAATTCCAAAACTATGGCAAACTGAAGGAAAAAATGTGAGATCTTAAGGGACCAAATTAAAAAAAAAAAAAAAGATAAAGTACCAACTTAGCTTAATATCAGATATTTGATTCCCTTATTATCTCTTTGGTTATCCCACTGAGTATCCAAAATAATTAAATCATGTAACTAGAGGTCAACTTTCTTTTGTGCTGAATGAGAAGCGATTTAGGATTAAATAAGCCTTACCAACATATTGATACCAAACTTGAACCCAAGTAAGGTAGAAGTAAAATTTGGTAAAAAATCTATAGAGTCCAAAGTAAACAATAAGACAAAATGTTCAAGATATGTTAGAGCAAGTTGACTTTAAATCAGGATCCTGGGCAAAAATCCTACATATTTCAATTTGTTGAAGTAAAAGAATCTTAAGATTATTTTAAAAAGTTGTTTTGCCTGTTTTTACTATCCAAACTTTACTATCCAGATTTTATGAAGTCTCCAAAGTCTCTTTGGAGACTTCATAAAGATAACTAAAAAAGGCACATTCTTTTTTTTAAGATGACACAGAATCCCTAGAATTTGAGTATATTAATTCCAGAAAATAGTCTAAAAATTGTAACCACATGATCAAATTGTTGGCACTACTTAGATAATCAGTTTTGTTAAAGTATATTCTTTCATAAATCTGCACAAATGGAAACCTAATGCTATATTACCTAATGATGTAAATTATGACTTGAGATGGGCCCAACCTAATATTACAGCACCATCTTCTAGAATTACTCAGTCAGTGTGTGAAGTACAAGTATTTTCAAGTGCCCTCAAAAAAGATAGTACTTAACACCAAGTAAAGTATTTGGAATGGTGGGAAAAAAAAACGACATGAAAGACACAAATCAAAATGATAAAATAACTCAGTAACATAACCAGTAAGAATGGAAAACACAAATACCAGGTGATCAGCATGCTGTTTCTGCAGGACATCCTGTCTGTAATCCTTTACGAACACTGAACTGAGCTTGTCCTCAACCTCAGCCAGCCAGTTGAGCACTTCCACCTCATCCTCCCCAAACAGTCTAGCATTGCACAGTGCTTGTTCAAGCAGGGCTGCCTTCCGACAGCACCGGTCTTGAATCTCACTGTACTGGGCCTGCAACAAGTCTAGCTTTTCTGACAGCACGCCCTGTTCTGCAGGACAGGTCAGGGAGGACAAGGACTGCCCAATGTTCACTGCCTGGTGCACATCTGCTGCATGGTTTTCTATTTCTTCCTCCAGAGCCTAGAAATCCAGATGGAAAAAATGAATACCAGGAACAAAACAAACAAAAGGCAAACATGAAGCAATGAATAACAAATGACATAATAAATTAAATAATAAAAAAAACCTATGAGGGTCAAAAATAATATTCGTTAATTTCTACTTTAAGGATGTAGCTTTTCCAATTAATGATTTGACCATATTTTAAATTAAAACAATGCTGCAGGTGGTTTTTTTTTAATTCCTAGGATTTCTACCTTCAGCTCTGTGCTTTTGTTTATAGTAACTCCTTCCTACCTTATGCCGAACGATCTGCTGCTGTATTTTGGCAGTTTGAGTGCCAACAGGTTCCGAGTTAGCGAGCTTTTTCTCTGTGACAGACAAGAAGTCAGAAATAGGCTCAGCTGTCTCATGGAATTGTTTGGCCAGAACCAGGATATCTTCCAGCTGTTTTTGCCTACAAAAATATAGAGTCAGAAAGAACATTAAGACTCAATACTAAATTCAGTAAAAGAATAATCGGTACCAGGTATTGTTTACCAATAGTAAACAGAACACATGTGGCCCTCTGCTATAGTAAAAGTTTACACAGCATTATTTATTTATTTTTTTTTACACAGCACTATTTTCTTGTAATCTTTTCATAACTTCGTAAGGTGGGCAGGGAATTATGCCACTACTATGAAAGAAAAAACTGATGATGAAAGCTTTAAGAAAAATTTCATCCAGTCACCCATGAGTAACCACAGAATAGGGATTATAATCAGATCTAACGTCCCTTTTTTCTTGTATCACTGTTGCACATATCAAAATGTAATGCATCAACTAAACACAGTCAAAGTAAAGTTTCAAAAGACAAAAAGTCAAATCTCTTGCTGACACTGCTGCTCTCATGTGTGAATAAAGAGAATGAATACCTGAACAGCAAAAGTAGGATGGTTCTACAAACTAGAGCTCCCTTCTTAGCATCCAAGAAATCTAGCCAGGCTTCTGGTAATTTTAAGATGAGAACATAACTTTAAATTCAAATTTAAGACATAAAACCAAAAAACAAAATGAAAAAACCTAAATATCAGACTAGCTGAATGTGCAAATACAAAAAGCTGAAAGACTGAAGATGCAGCCAGGTGCGGTAATGATGCATGCCTGTAATCCCATCTTGTCAGGAGGCTGAGACAGGAAGATTGCACACTCAACGCCAACCTGGACAACTTAGTGAGATCCTGTCTCAAAATTAAAAATATTAAAAAAAGGCTGGGACGCCGCTCAGTAGGAGAGTGCTTGCTTAATGTAGGCAAGAGCCTGGCTTCAATTCTAGTACCAAAACACGAACACAGACTCTAAAAGACTTTATAGCTCATATGGAATCTTAACTTTTATTTAATATAACATCTACACTAAGCTTAGATTTTAAGTACTCTATAAATTAAAAGCCAAAAACTGCTTGGATGATGGAGGTATCCTGACAAGAAAAAGAGAGGAGAGAACCAGAGGAATTGTATTAATGCACAGACTAAATAACAAAAGACCATGGTGCTGATTTTAAATTACTAAGAACAGACTCAAAGATGCCATCTGACAAGGCCTGGGTATATGTGATACATTTCAGTAAAGCTTTACTGAACACCTACTTTGTGCTAGGGCTAAGGTGGATATAATATGAGAAATTTATTTTAATAAGAAATGGTTTAAATAAAAAGAGTTGGTACTTTATTTAACTGGAAATTCAATTACATTTGAATATAAAGCAAGACATATTTCTAGATGTTGCTGTTTTTAAGTGGCAACCTGGGAACAGAATTTCCTATCCTACTTCATTTATGCCAGTCTTCAAACTATATCTTGAATCAATACTCTAAAATATGTAAACTTAAAGATCATTAAAGTGGAATTTGAAAAAATCATCTCTACTATCTATACCTGATTTGTTGCAGATTTTGGAATCTGAAACTTCAAAGAAATCAACGGAGTAAGATTTATGTTATGGAGAGCACTGAAATAATTTGAAGCATCAAATATCCAAAATTAAAGAGTCCAAACTGAACTCTTTAAAATGCCTATAATAATGAAACTACTTTTGATGGCACATGCCTGTAATCCCAGCACTCAGGAGGCTGAGGCAGGATTGCTGGGAGTTCAAGGCCAGCCTGGGGTAACAGTGAATTCAAGACTAGCCTGAACTACTTAAGCGAGATCTTGTCTCAAAGAGGAAGCGAATCATGACTTTAAGGAACTTATGGACCAGGAAGATAAGCACACAAAGCACTGACTCTAATGAAAAATACAGATGCAGACTTACGGCAACTAAGAAGCAGGAGAAGTTATTTTATGTTGGGCGAATAAAGAAGAGTTTCATGTCAGGGGTAAAAATAAAGACATTTCATAGAGGAAGTAACAAGAACAAGAAAAGATACAAGGTTAGGAAACTTACAGGTGATACTAAAGAACAGGTTTAATTTACCTATTAATAAAAGGAGAAAAATAATAATGGAAACTAGGAAAGGCTGGCTACAGTCAAATAGACTTTGTTTTTTTGTTTGTTTGTTTTTTAAATTTTTTTAAAAAAAATTTATTTAGAAAGAAAAAAACAACCAAACAAAACAGAAAAAAAGAGTAACAACAATACAGAATTCCAAAAGAAAAAAAGAAAAGAACAAAAAAAAAACCACTAAGAAATCACTAGTTGATAAGTTACATACTGTCATCTTGGAAATAGTTGTTCAAGTTCAAATAGACTTTGAATGTTGTTATTTTAAATTTTATTTTACAGGCAACAGAATCTGAGATAAGATCAGACATGTACTTGAAAATGGCTCACCTGACCTGGGGGACAGGAAAGGGGAAACACCTGAGGGTAAGTGGCAGAAAACTCATTAGTTAGGAAGCTGCCTCAACAGCCTGAAGTGAAAGCTCATAAATCATGAACTGAGGTAGGAGAAAAGGAATCAGAAAACAGATAAGACAGAAGAAATGGAGGTAAAAACAGAATTTTTGTATCCTGACACATTCTGGGCACAAAGCAAGGATAGATGGAAAGCAGAGTTGAAGTCAGGTCCAGGTAACTACAGACTAATGGTATTTTAATGGCAAGGGATGGATGGAAAAGAACAAAAAGTAGTGCAAATCTGGATATAAAAGTTAAATTCTTTCAATTCTGTTTCTCCCACTAACATGGGCAAGCTTTACTTTGTAACTTAGATGGTAAATAAGCAAGTCACTGGCAGCTGGAAGTAGAGACTCATGAGGTAGTCATCTGAAGACTGCTATTTCCTACTTAGAAAATTTAAAGGATGCAATAAATGATCAAGTTGGCTACTCTCATTGATTTCTGGTAATTTTCTTCTAACGACTAGGTAGCATTAATTTCTAAGACTGAGGATAGCATAAGCTAAAAGTCAGGACGTTCATGTGGCTTATTAAAGCTTAATTGATGTGAGGTTTCCTTACAGTTATGGAAACAGAAAACACTTCCTTGGAAGAGAAAAGTATACTGCTTGTCTTTTGGCCAATTATTGAAGACTATCCATATGATTAACAGAATTGACGACTAGCCCCTCGATGCAAAAATAAATAAATAAATAAATAAATAAATAAATAAATAAATATTAAAAATCTAACATCAGAATAAGCTAACAGAAAAGAACACAAATTTTAACTCCAATATCAAAAGCATAACTTGTAAGTATCAAAGAGAAAAATCTGTTTCAAAAACTCCTAATCTCTAATCTGGCTGGATTGTAGGAGTCTGTCTGTTTGGAAGTATAGTAGAGCTACCACACCATTCAATGAAGTGTTCCAGTTTTCAGAAATTTACAGGTGGCTGAAGCTCATTTTCTAAAGAGTGATTCTGGTTATGAAGATTATCTCTGAATACTTATCATTCTTCATACAAAAACCCTTACATATCTTTTAAAGCACTACAGGAACCATCCAGGAGCTTGTAAAGCACTTCTGTGATAGTAAGTCAAACAAGACAAGGTGATACAGCTCAGTGGTACAAGCGACCGACTGGCAAGGGCAATGTCATTAAGATAGGTCCCCACTACTGCCCCCCAAATCAAAAGATAAACAGGGCAAAACAAACTCAGACCCATTCCTCAAAATCTCATTGGCCTTACCTGGCTGCTGCCTTACTGAGTAGTTCAGTCCATCTACTTTCAAGACTTGCTAGCTGTCCAGTGATTTTCTCTCTATCAGCTAGTTCAGCGGACTGGGCTATTCTGTCTCCTTCTGCTTGAAGCATGTCTACTGTAGCCTTTCGATCATCTAGGAGCCGTTGGAGCAACTATGGTACACATGTATGAAAAGAATAGAAAGGTCATCTAAAAATCTGAAACAGGTAGGAAAACAAAACAAAAATATCCTGCCAAATCCTAAGATTAACTGAATAACACAAGGTTTTCATCCTTGAGGCCAACACATGAGATACAACATGGTTTTTACCACCCACATAAACTTTTCATATGCTTAAGTTTTTAAATGGAGCTGTGACTGTCATTATGTGATAAACAGGAAGCTCCCTTTGAATCAAGAGAAAAGTGCACGAGAAACAAGTGAGGTGAGAAATTAAGATAATCACTTCACAATGTGTATGTAAATCAAAACATCGACTTCTGCATTGTAAATATATATAACTTATGAATTATACCTCAATCACTCTGGAAAAAATAAAATTTCCTTTGAGATGAACTTTTATAAAAAAGGAAAAAGCAAGCCAGGTGTAGTGGCTCACACCAGTAATCCTAGCACCTGGGAGGCTGAGGTAAGAGGACTGTCACGAATTTAAGGCCACGGTGAGTTTACACAGTGCATTCAAGACCAATCTAAACTAAATAGGCAAACCCTGTCTCAAAAACCTACCAACCAATGAACCAAACAAACAAATGAAAAAATGCATTAAAATAGAAATTAAGCCAACAAAAAAATATACAAACTTGTATATGATGTTATTTATAATATTGCTAAGCCCCAAAACACTAAAAGTCTTAACATAAAGCTATGAATGAAACACTGAAATAGGATACATGAACAAATCAATTTGTTCAGTCTAACATCTGCCACAGTAAACTAGCAGATCTAAGTAAGATAAAATTCAGCTTCCACCCTTCTTTTCAGGATGATACAAAGTACACTAAGATTCTACTAAAATTCTTGACTTACTCCTTATACTCTAAGCAAGTATGTTTGACACTCCCTGCTCCCTATGGCTGTTTTATTTCACTGTCCCCACATTCTTTCTTACCTTCTGTTCTTGGATCTGTGCTTTCACCACTTTATACTCAGCAGATGGAGGTTTCTGATTGTCTATGAGCTCCTCAGTATCTGTTAGCCAGCTAAGCAATGGCTCCAGGGCATCTTGAAACTTCCCACAATGCAACAAGGCCTCCTGTAGTTGTGCAATTCTTTGAGCGACCTATGTCACACACATGAGGTTCGTTATGAGAAAGAGCAGTTTTCAAGTAACTCCTGATACTTTTTATAATTATGGATTTCAACGGCTAAATTTTTATTTGCATTTGGGTTCCAAGATAACTTTAGATTTAGCTATCTCAGATGTTTGCTGACCCAAGTACACTTATTATTTTCCTTGCTACTCACCTTTTTATTCAGTGTATTCCATCGAGCATTGATCTCTTCCATGTCATGTTCTAAACCTTGCACATCACAGTTTTTTCCTGCGCTTTGAATTAATCCTTGGCCAAGTCCATTCACCTGCTGCAATTTCACCTGAAGAGGATCCACTTGTTCTTTCTGAAACATCTGGATAATCGCAATAAAAAATTAATTTAAAAGCTATTACGTCCTCTACACCACGCTGGTTTTTCTTGACAGATTTATGATTTAATGAAGGAGGACAGGAAAAAACAAAAACAGAAACAAAAACATAAGTCACTGCACAGTGAAGCATAATAGAAATGTGTTTTATCTTCCTATGAACATGTAATTACATTATAGCATTACATGGATCTTTTTTTTTTTTTTTGGTACCGGGGATCGAACTCATGACCTCATGCTTGGCAGGCAGGCACTTAAGCCACTGAGCTAAATCTCCGGCCCCATTACATGGATCTTTAACTCAATGACTCACTTTTTCAATTTTTTGCTTTTTAATGCAAAAAAACTATAGAAAATAAAGATGCATCAGATTCAAAATATTATAAAATAAGTATAAAGCATTATGGCTCCTTAAAAGGATGAATGATACCAAATGATGAGTATTTAAGGATGAAAAATACCTTAGAGAACAGACTGGTCTGATCACTAACAACAGACAATTCTCTCCTCTGATTAGGACCAATAAATCAATTAGTCAAAACACATTAATGGAGTGAAAAAAAACACCTACCTCATAGCTTAATTCTCCTGTGGCCATTTAACTCTATTCTGTTTCAGGACCACAGACCACACACAGCCAATAATCTTGAAACAGTACTTCTCTGATTACTAAGAGAACAGGGCCCAGTAATGTTGGGAAATGTCTTTAACACCTTTGGACATAAATTCTGAGTAAGATGCAGATAAAAGGTGATACTTCGTATCAAGATCATCCTCTTGGGAACATATGTAACAAAGCACTTACTTTACTACAGCTCAAGAGTATCATGATTGGGACATTTCTATAGGAAACCAAAAGAATCAAAAGAAAAGAGTTCTTTTATAAAACTAAGGGTCTTAAGAAAAAAAAGTTAAATATTTTTCACTAAAATCAGATTTCTCTCTACTTAGTAGGGCATTAAAACCAGCTACGTTTCATTGGTCTGAATTTATTTCTGCTCTTTGCTTCCAGGAAAAGTTCCTTCAGTTTCAATGAAACAGGTGAGTCAATTAAAGCCAAAAGATGGCAGTAAACAGAAGAGGACAAAAATAAATGTGAAAGAAAATTATAAGTTTGGATGACTAATTTTAGACTATATGAGCCCACACATCACACTAGGATTAGGAATCTGACTCCACAAAGAAAGGCGGGACACATGGTCAGCGAAGGGAAAGCCCTAGGGAACACTGAACAGGAAAAGTTAAAAAGCTAATTACTAGTGCACTCTATTTTGTACTATAATTCGATTATATCATATTTCGTTAGGCAATGCTACAAGGCAGTTCAGCTAAAATAACAGTTTTTCCAACATGGTTTTCAGAAAGAGCAAGTGCTATAATTCCATTATGTATCATTAAAGATGTTTTCATTGAAGTAAAATCAGAAGTTTAAAGTTGCCTTGGTGCAATGACATGATGGTGACTGGTGGAGGGGAGTTGCCAAAGCAAAGAAAGCAGAGAAAGAGGTACAGAGGGAAAATGTTAAGTCCACACTGAAGGACCCCCTTTACCCGATGACCACTTCCAGTCTCATACCTGTAACTGGCATTTAAATTCTAAGCTGTCAGCACGGCGGCCTGCAGCTCCATATGGCCAAGCTAGTACTTACTGCATGGGCTCATAGACAAATAACATCTCCATCTTGGCAAGAAATTATACTGGTCAGTGCTACTGATGAAACAGGAAAATAAACACTGAAACTTTCTTTTTGGTTTTGTTTTTTTGAGATAGGGTCTCACTTTGTAGTTCAGGCTAATCTTGAGTTCACTTTGTAGGCCAGGTTTGCCTCGAACTTGCTGCGATTCTCCTGCTTCAGCCTCTTAAGAGCTGGGATTATAGGTGTTACCACTATACCCAGTGAAACTCTTTCATAAAGTAGAGCCAATTCTTTAAAAGTTTGCGTATATGCCAGGCATGGTGGCACACGCCTGTAATCCTAGCACTTGGAGAATGAGGCAGGAGGACTGCTGTGAGCTCAAGGCCAGCCTGAACCAAGTAATGAGACCTTGCCTCAAAAAACTCAAAAATAAATAGTAACTAAATTTTAAAATTTATTTTGCTTACAAACATTTCCTACAAAAGTATTTGATATTCCTTTGTTTCTCACCTTTATTCCATGGATTAAATTGGCAGGGATAATGTCTATTTTCTCATCAATTTTCAGTTGAAAGTTGGACAGGAAAGCATTTCTAAATAAATATGACCTAGATATTTATTTTGAACATTAGCAGAGTATTAAAGAAAACAAATCTGAAAACACTTGCTCTGTTCTCTTCCAAATAAAAGTTTTGCAAAACCAGTGTTTTCAGATATATTACAATTCCTACTCCTTAATTTTTCAGTTAGTGAAATGAGACTGTACCATGTTATTAACTAAGCAGCATTGGCATACAGTTTTCAAAATAGTATATTAGTAAAAATTATTGCAGGGCTGTAAGATGCAACAAGGACATGAAATAGAAAAGTCTCACAGAACTTCTAAAAACACTTTCATACTGCATTCTTTCAATTTTATCCTAATTGATCTTTTTTGATGTCCTTTGTTCTTTTTCTTTCTTTCTCTATTGCTACCTCCAAAGGCTGGAGTCTCTGGGGCTGGAGGTGAGGGAACAGTGCCAGTCTATGGCCCTCTTCCTTCTATTCTCTTCCAGGGCAGTGCCATATATTCTCATGACTTTAAATATTAGCCTTGATAAATGCTTATGAGTCTCAACTTATCTCTCTTCTGAATTTCAAATCTATATATTAACTGCTTTCTTACTGCCATACAAAATGACTGACAAGCATCTCAAATCTAGCAGTTCCAAAACAAAACACTATCTCCTTTCCTGTCTCCAAAATCCGTTTTCTCCCCTAAACTGGTAATTTGTTACTGCCCTATACACTCAACTGTACAAACCAGAACTTAAGTCATCCTTAATTAACTCCTCTCCTTCACCCTAACACAAACATTACCAATTATCAGGTCTTGTTGCTTGACTTCAGATCAACTGATATCACTCTTTTCTTTTCTTCAAAGCGCTTGTCACGGTTTAATGTCCTTGTTTTCTCTCTTATTGTCTTGCCTCACCCACTATATGAGTTTCACAAGGGAAGGAACACACCAATTCTATTCATCGAAGGAGTGTGGTACCTGGCACAGAGTAGGTACTAGATAAATATTCATTCCATGGATGAATGATTCCGTGTATACAAATGGTGTTAGGGAAAGCAAACAAACCTAGGGAGATTCTGCCATCAGCTGAGCGTTCCCACCAAACTGGTACTATGGTGTTCTCCAATTCTTGCTTTAAAAATGCCTTTGGAAAATTTTAATTTTACAGAAGCTCTATTTTATTAAAAATTTTTTTTTCCTTTGAATTAGTGACTAAGAATGAAGAAGTCTACAAGCAAGTAGTTTAACTACAGATGGTTTGCACTTGCCCTCAGATCCCACTATAGACACATCATACTCTGTTGCTATTAAGTATTAGGGAAAAAAAAATATGTGTGCACACATTGGTATATGTATGTACACATACGGAAGATCTCAATTAGTTTACTCTAAATCACATTCCAGGTACCATCACTTATTGAGTTGTAAGTGTGTATGTATGGAAGTGACAAGTTTGATTGCTTTTAAAATATTATTTCACCAACTTAGCAAATCTGTATACTCATGTTAACTCAATAGTGAAGTTTCAATATTCTCAAAATAGTTTACAGTTTATATATATATAAATACATACATATATATAGTTTTTTTTTTTTTTTTTGAGACAAGGTCTCACAATATAGTTCAAGCTGGCCTTGAACTCACCATGTATTCCACCTAGGATGGTCCTGAACTTGTGGTGATCCTCCTGCCTCTGCCTCCTGAGTGCTGGGAATACAGGCGTGTGCCACCATGCTTGGCAGTCTCTATGGTTAACATTCCTGGCCAGGAATATAGATCTTTTTTCTTTTTGAAAAATTTTAACTTTTATTAGTACATGTTTGTAGTACATAATGGTTTCATCATCATGGCAAGTTGGTACATATACAAAACAGACTTTAATTCTTTCTATGTTCCCTTCTCTTCACCTTTCCCTCGTCTTTTTTTTTTTTTTTTTTACAAAGATGTAGGTATCTGCTTGCTTCTAGATAGTCCATAAAATTCAAAGATGGATAACTGTAGGTGACTACCAATTCTTTTTGCCATTTTTTTTTTTTGCCATTTTTTGCCATCAGTATTTCATAAAACAACTATCTTCTATAGCTGGAAAGATCCTGAGATGTCACTTAGCCCTATCTACATGTTGCAGGAAAGATCCTGGAGTACAGTAGTAAGATTTCTCTGAATTTTTTTCCTTTACATAGATTTGACTGATTCCTTAAAACTTAATCTCTGTATTTCATTGATTGCTGTTGTAGGATTAATGCTAGAAATATTCTATGCTATAAGGAATGCCAGTGCTGCTGGATGTGGTGGTACATGCCTGTAATTTCAGTACTTTAGGAGGTTGAAGCAAGAGAACTACAAGCTGAAGCTCTGCCTGGGCAACTTAGCAAGACTGTGTCTAAAAAAAACCCTTAATGCAAAAATTTATTGTTACTGACCTGACTTTGGGAAGGTTACTGGGACCTTACTGTACTGGAAACCCAAATTCAGTAAAACTCAGAAAACAGAATCAAAATTCATCCCATTTGAAAGGTGATGCATCCTAATTTGATGGGATGCTACATTACAAAATAATCAGTAGAACTCAAAGTGAAATCATTACCACTCTGTTAAGCAGGAGGATCAGTGGTAAAGTTGGCACCTTATAGGACCAACTTTGTTGCTACTGGCTGTACATTTAACTGGTGCTTTAGCAGACTAGGTTGCCCTGGAAAGTTCTGCAATGGGGAAGATGAGATAGCACATTTGTCCTGTAACACCTTTTGATACCCCAGGAGACTGATAGTCAATAATGCACGCCGCCTTCGGCATTGTTCTGGGCCCTGAGAATGGAGTAAAGTCAAAACAACTTCACTCAGCCTTAACTCTACAGATTAAAACTCTATAAACTCTTCACTCTTTACGACTGACCAAATAACAACTGTAGAAAGTTGTTAAACTTTGATTCTTCCTGCTAGGAGGGATCAAGGATGTGGAACACTTCTCAACTGTTTCCTAACACATTTTGTATTATAACATAGAGACTCTTATAGCTAAGAAAGACCCAAGCAAACACATTAGCCTAATTCTCTTGTTTTACAGATTAAGAAACAAGAGATCCAGGAATGGAAAATAACTTGCTTAAGGGCACAAACACATTTTCACAAGATGACTAGCTAAAATACCTCTATTTTGCCTGAATTATTATGCCTGTGGCCTCAAGAAACACATTTGCATTTAAAAAGCTGTTATTCACATATATTTACACTGCTTTTACCCAATCTGCTGTGGTGAATTCTATCTAACCAACATATACATTTGAAGGGAAGGGGGAAGATATATCTATTTTACACAACTGGTGCTTTAAATGCCATGGTTCATTTTATTCTTAGGAACCCTCACAAGTCTTACCAAATGAAGAAACTGAAGACTCAGAATATCTATCCAATTTTCCAGAGTACTCCAGGTCTCAAAGTTCACACTGTGGCCTCTACCTAACTGCAGACATCATCAATCAATATGGAGCTCTTGATTTAGGAAATAAGCTTGGTATTTCAAAAGTCAAGTTATTTTTTCAGGCTAATACTCTAAAAATGTAAACCAACAACTGGTTACATCCCTGTTACCCTTGGGCTTGGTTTATTGAATAAAGAAAGAAGCATGAATTACCAAGTTATAAAGATTTCTACGGGACGAAATGAAGATACATTTCTCTCTTGCTTTTTGTCTTTTTGACTTTTTGGCCTTGAACTCACTTTGCAGCCCAGGCAGACCTCCAACTCCCAGTGATCCTCCTCTCAGCCTCCTGAGTGCTGGGATTATAGGTGTGTGCCACCATGCCCAGCTAAAACACATTTCCTTCTAAACTCAACAGCAAGTCTAGAAATTATAAACCCATCCACTCTCCCACAAAATTATACGTGCTATTTTCTCATTACTGTGAGGTCAGAGAACTAGCAAATCTCCCTTTACTCTTTAGAAACAATGTAACATTTACCTCATCTGAGTTTAATCCATCAGTTGCGGTCAGAGACACTTTCCCATGTAGCACTATGCCAGGCACCTCTTTCATCCCAAAAGCTGATGAATCAAGGTCTTCCTTGAGCCACATTCTAGTGGGAGAAACATCATCAAGAACAAGAGTTCCTTCTTCTGAGACAGACACTGAATCAGTGTGGGCACTAACACTCTGGAAGGGCCTGCCAGGGGGGAAAATGTCCTCCATGGCAGGCACTGCAGTAGCAGTAGCTAGAGTGGCAGGACTTTCCGGGGCAGGCACTGCAGCAGCTGGGGTGGGAGGTTCCTTTGGGGTGGAATCTGTGACTGCTGGAGTATCACACTCCTCTGGGGTGGACACTCTAACTGCTGGAGAGTCAGGTTCTTCTAGGGTAGACACTGCAGCAGCTGGAGGGCCCAGTTCCTCAGGAGTCTGCCCTGCAGTGGCTGGGGTGACATGGCCTTCTAGGGTGTCATCTTCTTCAGTGATGAGTACTGCAGCAGCTGCAGCAGTCCCCTCTGCGGAGGACCCTTTAACAGCTGATACAGCCTCTTCTGTGATGGCTGCTGCAGCAGCTGGAGCAGCCTCCTCTGGGGAGGACACTGCAGCAACTGGAACACTCCCCTTGGGAGTAAATACACCAAGAGCTGGGGCAGCAGCCTCCACGGGGGCTGCCAGTACAGCAGCAGTGACATCCTTCTCTAAGATGACCCCTGAAGACACTGGGACATGGATCTCTGCAGTGGGCAGTGAAGCAAATGGGATGTCCTCCTCTGGGAAGGGCACTTCAGTGGTCACTTCAGCAGTTTCCTCTGGGGCAGGCACTGCAGCAACAGGGATGTCCTCCTCTAGGGTGGGCAGGGCAGCATCTAGGGCACCTTCTTCTTCAGAGAGCACTGCAGTGGCTGGGACAGGCCCCTGTAGGCTGGGTATCCATTCCTCTAAATCTGGTTCAGTATTACTAGTTTTGGTAACTTGTTCCTCAGGAAAGATACTCAAGAATGAATCTAAATCTCCCCTTTTTATCTCCTCTCCCTGTGATGATGCCACATTTGGCTCAGGTTTTATATCATTTAGTGTTTCCACTTCATCTCCATGTCTCAGTGCTCCAGCTAGCAGGTGTGGACTCAGAGTCTCTGACTCTAGCAACTTCCTCTGGAGATCCTGAAAGACCTGCTCTGGGAAGTCGCTGTGACAGTATGCTGGGGCTCTGTCTCCTAAGAGCTTGGCTTGAGGGTCCAGCTCTTTTGCCTCACAATCTTCACCACAAACTTTCCTCACGGACAATTCACTAGGGTCTACATTTCCCAAGGATGTCAGATTGTTACTTTCTTGATTAATAACTCCTTTCTCATTTTCTAAATGGTCATCTGTTAGTAAGCTTGAATTACATAATAACACCTCTCCTTCAGGTCCTGAGGTTGTATCTGTTAGCTGAGAGCTACAAGCAAAACTGAGAGGGACTCCCTCAATATACTCAACACTCTCAGCTTGACTGCAGTCTGCTTGGGTCAAATTGCCATTTTCTTTGGCTAACTCAGAAGTAGTAAAGCCTGAAAGTTTTTCTTTACAAAAATCCCTGTGATCAGAATTCAGCAGATCTCCTGGATCCAGCTCTCCCAGTGACTCCAGATCAGTTAGAGATTTAAATTCCCCCATAGTCTCGGGGCTAAAAGGCACTTTTTCACACTCCTTGTTAACCATGGACGTGTCCCTCATGCTATTAGGATGAACAATAAATTCCACAGCATCAGGCACCTGAGAGAAATCCATGGCATTACAATATTCACTGTCCAATAAAGTATCATGATCCTTTACGTTTAGAAGGCCTCCGTGCTGTTCCTTTTCTAAGGCAGCCCTTGGAAAATAACTAACTGCAACTGAATTTCCTGCATCCTGGGCCAAGGCCAGCCCTTCAGAAGAGGCTTGATCGTGTAGCTCTACTGGAGCAGTTACTCTTTCTTCACATAAACATTCCTTTTCAAGTTCGAGAAACATCTGCACTGAATCTGTGTCAGAGAGCTGCTCTGTGTCAACAGGACTGATATTATACTCTAATTCTGAAGCAAGACCCTCTAGTCCCTGAGCAGTTTTTTTCATCTCACCAATAGCATCCTCACCTGCAGTAATACAACTGTAATCCAGGGGTAGTGCATCTTTGGGAACAGAAGACAACTGGTCCCTGCCTGGCTGTGGGTCATCAGTACAACAAAGCTGACCAAGGGCTAGGTCATCAAAAGTCCCCACGACAGCAGCTAAGCATTTAGCTCCATCTTCCACCTCTGCTACTGTGTGTGTTTGCTCTCTTTCTTCAAAACTATCAGCCAGGTTGTTCTCATCTGTCGTTGCAAGACTTTTTTCTTTCTCTGACAGTTTTTCTTCCTCCCACTCCTCAGCCTCCATCATGATCCATCGCTCATCCTCCTCAAACTTTAGCTCAGACTCTGTTTTTTCTCTTAGGCTGGGAGTTATGAGAATATGCAATTCTGGATCCAACAGCTCTTCACTAAGGCAAGGGGAGAGAGGTGGCATTTCCACAGTGCAGGCTGCATCCCCAAGGGGGTGCTGCTTCTCACTGAAGCCTCCCTTAGCTGAACTTTTCATGGCCCTGGGCCAGGTTGCACTTGAGAATCTGTGCTCCTGCATTATATCTGTGTTACCACTTGCTGCTGCAGCTTCTGATTCTAGAGGCTGGAATTCATGGGGAGAGCTCTCACTGTGCTGCTGGAATCTGAAGTCCTGGCAGTCTCCACTTAAATTTTTCACATTTTGCACTTCTAGAATACCAATGGATTTAGACACATGTTCCAAAGTCATCGACTCTGACTGGAGCTCTCTGTGGTCCAAATGGTCAGAACTTTCTGTCAGTGGAGAACTCAATTCCTTCTTCTCTTGCAAGGAAGGATTTGAAGCACCAGCTTCTGAAACCTCACTGAGAGAAGCTTCCATCCTTTCTGCAAATTCTGGGAAGTTGGGCGGCATGAAGGACTTCCATGATCTTCTGTTAACATTGTCTTTGCGCTCTGCATTTGGCCTCCGTCTGGGTGGCACAGGTGCTGACTTCTGCACATCACTGCTTAGTTTTAATGCATCAAATATTATTCTCTCATCCAGCTTTTTGCTTTCTGGTGCTCTAGATTCAAAAACATTAGATGCTGCTCCTAAGGTACCATTGCTGGATATGGTACTTCCTTCCATTTTTTCCATGGTGCTTTTTGAAGTCTGATTAAGCTTTGACCCCTGGTCAATCTGTTCATTTATCCTCATTGTATCATATATGGATCGCTGTGGAACATAGCAATCCTCTATGTAGCCGTCCTCATCCTCCCCCTTCCCTAGGCAGGTGGGGTTTCGCCTTAAACAGTCTGGTCTGCTGAGTGGCTTACCCATACTTTTTCAATCAAGATGAACCATCAGTCTTTCAAAAGTTTTTTCATAGGTTCCCCCAAAACGCATTCTCTATGAGTTATAAATCCTTTAACATGTTCACATTCTAAAGCACCAACTGCATCCGCTCTCCAGAAAGACCTGGGAGTTCCACTTAGAAAACATTCTGGGAGAAGCTCTAAAACAAACAGCTTTTTCCTCACAGGCTATCAGCCTCATTGTTGCAGATAGATAAATGGTCTAATTTGATCAACAAATCTAACTCCTTGTATGGCTTCTGGTTTTATTCTATTTTAAAAAGAGCACTGCTCTTTTTAATTCAGTCAACAAAAATCATTTGATATCGACAAGTCTTATTCAATATCTAGTTACACTCAGTTCTCAACGAAGCAGAATTGGAAGCAGCAAATTTGTACCGACTGTAGTAACAATGGCACAGCCTTTCTGGTCTTTCAAGTATGGGCCAAGCTCCTAAGAATTCCTTTCATTTTATCCTCTGTTCCAGTCGTGGAGAGTCCAGCTGGTCTGAATTAGCCATTCGTCCTCCCTAGTCAGGGTGTTTGGATATGAACTGAGCTGGTCGACGGATATTCCTGCAACTTTAAACACAGGAAGTCCTTCACTCGGGGCCAGCTCGGGGCTTCCTGTCTCCAAAACATCATGGCATTGTTGTAGCTCCTAGGCCAACCCCGTGCTGTGGCCGCACAAGGCGACCAGAGCCCCGCGCCGGGCCTTACAGAAGGCCAGCAGGCTGCAGTCCCGGCCGAGGGGCTCACTCAGTACCGCCCGCTCCCCACACCGGGCCGCGCGCCCTGAGGGCTGGGGTCGCCTCACCGCAGGCTGGCAGGTGCTCCCGGTTGAGCCGGCCTCGGGTCTCGCGCTCAGGAAGTTAGTTTGTCCCTCGGGCAGCTGAGTCCCGTGTGCTGTGGGCGCCGCCTATCCCGCCGCCGCCAGTCCCCGGCCCGCAGCCGCCGCGCCGTGGGCTGCATGATAAGCAGCCGCCTCTATTCTCCCTTGCGCCGCAGGTCCCGCGGCCCCGCCGTCCTCCCTGCCCGCAGCTGTCACGGTCCCGGCATGCAAACTTCTGGCTGGGAACAAAAGGCTCCTCTCGGGCCGGGCGGGGAGCAAGCCCTCCTCCCTCGCGCAGCGCGGCCAGCTCTTCGCCGCTCGCTGGAAGTGCTTGGCTGGCGGGCGGCTCTCCGCCCCCTTCCCGCGCCGCCGCCGCCGCCGCCCCGCCTGGGCAGCCCCCCTGGAAGCCCGGGAGCGCGCGGAGCGCAGAGCCAAGGGGAGGGCGGGGCCGGGGCCGGAGCCGGGGCCGGAGCAACAGCGACCCGGGGAGAGGAGGCGGCGGCGGGGATTGGAGGCCGACGCGCAAAAGGAGGGGCTTCTGCGGGGCTCAGGGCGCTGGGCGCTTTCCGTTAAGCTCCCCAAGCCCACGCCCCCCGTGCCCTGGGGCCGGAGGGGAAGCCCGCCCCCCAGAGGGCGAGCCGAGGGGAGCCGCACCAGAGCGAGTCTCTGCCGTGCCGCGCAAATCCCCTGACAAAGGAAAGCCCCGCCCTCCTCCCGCTGGCCCGGCCCCTGCCGCCCCCGCCTCGTTCCAACCCGCTGGGCTCCAAGCCCAGCCCCAGAGCGGGCGAACCCACAAGGGGCGCCCCCGCCTCTCCCAGACGGCTGGTTCTGGCGAGGGCCACTCGGGGCCCCATCTGCCAGCAGGGTCGCGCCGGGCCGGGGTCGGCTACCGTCGTCGCACTGGGGTTCAGTTCTCCAGTCTCTGCAATGTCACCTTTAGCGCGCTCCTCGCCGTGCCGAACGCTCCACCCATCATAAACCCAGCACTTTCCTGGTGTCCCGAAGAATTTGGTCACGCTCCGAGACTAAGTTACTAGATAAACTCTAGGCACACTACCTTCTCAAATATATCGTCAAGTCTTGGCACATTCTCCCCTAGGACTTCCCCCACAGAGCAGTAAAATGTCAACGACTGGGAAAGGTTAGGGGAAGTGGTTAGGAGGCCCACAGCAGTGCACCCAGCCCAAACACCTGAGCGCCTTTTGGGTGCACACACCCAAACCTGAGCCTCCTTGGGGCCAGATGAAAAGCATGTGTCTGTATTTTAACTCTCCAAGAAGAAAAGAGCGAAAGTCTCCACAATCTTTTCCACAGAAAAACCATCCAGTCACCTGTGCCTGTTTAAAAAAAAAAAAGTACAATGGGCACTATCCATCAGAGGAAGCTGCATCTCTGAAGATGCAACATATTCTCTCTGTGATGATCATTCTCTGATTTTATAAAGGAAAATACGCCTATTGGCTGGGTGGAGTAGTCAGGTGTGAGGCAGGGGGATCACTGCGAGTTGGAGGCCAGACTGAACTACAGAGTGAGACCCTGTCTTGAAAAGAACATTAAAGTATCTGAATTCCCGTTGGACTGTGTGGTCAATCTAGCTGTTAAAACTTATGGAAAAGTTATTTCTACTCTTTATACAAACAATAAATGAAGTTGGTGTGTGGAGATCTGGCAGTGAAATCTTGAGCTGAGCCCCAGGCTTACTTGGAGAGCCAGCAACGTGGTCGGCAAAAATCAAAAGCAGGCTGAAGCCTGTGATCACGATTAAGTACCTAAGAGACTTTTTCTGGCAAAATGTTTTACATTTTGTTTCTCACTTCAAAAGATGTTGCTGATCAATTCTACCAACTCAAAGACAAAAGACCCCTCATCCATAAACTGAAAGAAGGTGAGGAGATAGACTAGATTGGGTTCTCTATCTAGTGTTACTGTTTTTATTACAGGGTTCACTGTGCAGTTTAGGCTGGCCTTGAACTCATGGCAATACTCCTGCCTCAGCCTGCTGAGTGCTGGATTACAGGTGTGTGCCACCATGCCTGGCCTAGTATTATTATTCTTTAATTCTAAAACATTTAAAGACACTTTCCAGAATCCTGTGTCCTTTTAGACCTATAATGCAAGATACTAGAAACCCTGTTCCTTGAAGAACTTGTAGTAGAAAGCAGTATGAATACTTGACAAGAGCAGGTTGCAGGAGATGTAATCAACATGAAATGTCTAAAGAGCTGGAACTCAGGAGGAAGGAAATTTTTTGTGTACGTATTCTTAAAGTGGTACACTAAGATCCAAAGGCAGATTTTAAACCAACAAAGAGCTTTCTCACAGCTATTCAAAGAACAGGGTGTCCCCGGAAGAGGAGACTTTCCTGACCTTGGAGGTGTCTGAGCAGAAATTCAAACAATCACTTGGTAGAGATATCTGGGGAAACAGATTTACAAATCCTCAACAATTTGATAGGGATGTTTTAAGGTTCTTTCTAATGCTGGGCACACAGTGTGATCCTAAGGACTAATCAGCTTACAGATCTGATACTTAACAGTTCAAGGAACTGGGTTTTAAATTTTCCTTTAATTATTCAGTACAGTAGGAGAAACCCAGGAAACACAAGATCGATTTCACCAGCAAATCTCCCTGGCCAAATACATCCACTTAAAAGTGTTCGGATATCATAACAGTCTGCTTAGCATGCCAAGGCCCCTCTGGTTGGAGGAATCTGAGGAATTCTGGCCCTGGACTAAGAGTGGGTGGTTATTCTATTATAAATGATCTTGATGTGGAATCACAAACTTCATGGCCAGAAATTCCTTTCCTGTTTCCTCACCAACTCAGGTGCCAATCAATTCAGCCGTTTCTTAGTTATTCCTCTCCCCATATCTATCCACCTTGTTTTACTCTCATCAATGTACTATATAATCAAACAGAACATTCAAGTTCAGGCTTGAATTACTTAATAGTTTTAGTCACTCTCTAAGGTATTAAGAAAATATTACCAAGAAACTCTCTAAAAGATGAAGCATGGCCTATAGAAAAGATTACATGAAGTCTGCTAATCCCCCTTTCAGAACAAACCAACAAAAACTCAAAAGCCAAAGAATTCTTCCTGAGTGCTTTGCTCTTTTTTTTTT
>PVJX010004706.1:73167-92171 GCA_004027295.1 Dolichotis patagonum
AAAAAAAAAAAAAAAAAAAAAAAAAAAAAAAAAAAAAAAAAAGCATCTGTTCATTTTACATGTGGTGTGTAAACTTTTTAAAAGAAAAATACAGGGAGCTCCAGAGTACTTGTTCAGATGCCTTCCCCACCCTGGAAACCAGAAATAAAGGCACTCAAACAAAATTTCAAATTATTTTCCAGTTAGTTGATTACACAGCTTAAATAATTTGCTACTTATTTTGAAATCCCTAACACCAGAATTTGATGTCAGGTTTTCCTTCAATGAACCTAACTTAAAAGAATAGTCCTGGCCCTTTCAGGCCCTTTAGTTCATGCCTGCTGTCTTCCTAATTAAAGGCAGCTGGGTGGAGTCTCCGTACACCCTAACACCCTCCCTTTCCAAATTTTGGGCCTGGCACTTACACCTTAGGACACCTAGAGTTTCCAGCATTATTTAGTGGCAAGTGGAAACTCCACAGTATTAGTCTGTGCCTGTTAGGCATCAGTCACTACCATCCTTTGGTGCTTTTATTATTATTAAGATGGCTACCAAGTAACTCATACAGCAACACAGCACGATGTGGAACTTGTTTTAAATGGGAAACTAAGAATTTTGATGCTATTTGAGCTCTCATGTGTTCCTAAACCCATGAGAAACTTTTCATACACCCTGCAGGAACTCTCATGACCCTTGTAAACCTTTTCCAGCTTGTAGACTTTCCCAAAAGACGGTGTAGTATTTCCTCTTTTAAGATTAATGGTTACCAAGACACTGGTAATGACAAAAGCATGGGGTTTTGCAAGTGAGAATAGATCTGACAGAAGGGTAGGAGGGAAGACAGGAAGCAGGAGAAATCAGGAAAAGCTTCATGGAGGAATTACAATTACTCATCGGCACTTAGGAAAACAGAAATTGTGACCCACATATTTCTAACTGAAGAGCTAGAGTCAGAAAAGCACTATTGGTAGGAATGTAAATTAGTAGAGCCACTATGGAAATCAGTATGGCGGTCCCTCAAAAGACTAAATACAGAACTACTTTATGAGCCAGTTACACCACTCCTTAAAATATACCTGGGAGAATTAAAGTCAGCATACTACAGGGATACTTCACACTCATGTTTATGAAGACACAATTTATAGTAGCCAAGATATGGAAACATCTGGAGGAAAATGGATGGAACTGGAGAACATCATGCTAAGCAAAATAAGCCACACCTAAATAAGGCAAGCATCATATGCTTTCCTTAGTATGTAGAATCTAAAAAAGATGAGATGAAGGTAGCAGGAATACTATTATTAGAGGAAGATAAATAAGAGGGCTGAGGGGCATATGAGAGGAAAATGGGAGAATTAAAAAATGTTATTAATTATATTATTAAAACAGCACCATGTTGACATGATTTTACTAAAGTAAAAAGATGTCTACTATACTGTTAAGTCAAATAGCAGGCTACAAAATAGTATATATGGTATTGCTAAATTTTAATTTTCAAAAATGTATTAGCGTACAGATAATTAAGAAAGTATCCAGAATGGTGTTCACTTAATCTGTCTCTGGCACTGAGATGTTAAGCAAATTTTTCTTTCTGTTTAAGAGTATTTTTTGACTTGTGCTATTATAAAATGTTTCTAATCTGGGAAATTAACTGCTGAGATATAATGAATAATTAGAGTATAGTAATCATTTCACAACAGATATGTATAGTATCTCAAAAAATGACACTGTATACCTTAGATATATGTTTATCTGCCAACTTTATTTTTGCTGCAGGGAATTGAACCCAGGACCTTATGCTTGCTAGGCAGGTGCTGTGCCACTGAACTACATCCCCAGCTGTATTTAATTTTTAAAGAAGTAAAAATTCTGGGGGAAAAAAGGGAAAGCAAGATCCTTAAAGAAACAATTTCTGGTTCAGCATGTCTTAAGTAGAGAGAGGATGAAGGGAAAACATGGGTTGTCAGAATGATAATTAGCTCAAGACTAGTA
Organism: Dolichotis patagonum; assembly: GCA_004027295.1. NCBI lineage: Eukaryota > Metazoa > Chordata > Mammalia > Rodentia > Caviidae > Dolichotis > Dolichotis patagonum. The sequence continues at coordinate 75,139 of PVJX010004706.1, forward strand.
TACCAAGGGTGCCAGGCCAAAGAATTTATGCTTTATTCAGAAAACAATACTGCATCGATACTGAGTTAACTGAAACATACGGGCACGCACGTGTGTGCGCGCTTGTGTGTGTGTGTAGTTGGTGATGTGTGCAAAGTTTTCTAAGAAAATGGAACTGCCATTTGTCACATTTAAAACAAACAAAAAAGCCCAAACCCTAACTGATAAATGAACCTTAGAGTGGTAAAATATACTTGTCTAAAGACAGTGAAAATGAAGCTGGATGCAAACTTGTCATCCTCCTGCCTTAGCATCCCTAAGGGCTGGGAATACAGGCATGCACCCCACTCCTGCCTGCAAGGTTGTATCCTTGACGTTTTCACTGTCTAACAAATATTAATTGGGGCACTACTATGTGCCCCAAACTATGCCAGGTGCTAAGACAGAAAGTGATGAGAAGCCTACATTCTAGTAGTGGAGACATTTACTTCCCTTCAATTGTGTAACAGTATTCTGAAAGAAAAGCAAACAGTTCTATAAGAGCAGGGGTCATGGGCTGCTACCTGACTTGGAAATTCAGGAGGCTTTGCTAAGAAAGTGATGGTGTGAACTTTTCCCTGACATCAACTGAGAGTAATTTTTCTGCTTACAGGGGGGGCATGACCTTCACAAAGACGCTTGGTGTGAAGTATATCCCTGGGTTGAATCTCCAAGGAATCTTGCTGCAGGAGTCCCCTCTCACAATACAGAAAAATGCAGAATAAGTAATACAGAGTTTCTGAAAACTGACTCATTTTGTTAGTAAAGCAAAAGCAGTTCTTAACACTGATCACAGACAGAAAACTTAGGTTTGAGTTTAAAGAATGAGGCTAAAAACAGAGGTCATTTTTGGGGAATGAACAGCAAAGTGAGAGATTCAATGGCTCACTTCAATGTACACAGTGAATTCAAGTATGAAAAAACATGTTAGTTCAATTTCTTTGAATTCTGTCTTTTTTTCCTTGACTCATATACATACCACTAAATATTATAAACATATATTTGCCGAAACTGCAAATAATTAAAGGCCTTCTGTAAAACATCTCAATCTGATCTTAGAGGGATGAATTATCTGGGTGTAAACAGATTGTCTCTGAAACTAACCTGATATTTTTCTCTTATACCTCAAATATTTTATTAAAGACTGATTAATATTAAGAGGTGTCTCTCCTAAAGATGCTGAGGTGGTAATTGCCATTATATGGCAAGAGAGGAAGATAATATGGTCTATAGGAAAAGTTAATTAGGCCAAGGACCCTGAGATCATTAAAGCTAATCTCATAGGTAACTGAGTGGCTGGAGGTATGGGGTGTCATAGGGGTGGCAGTATCTTCTGGTAAGTTCTGGTTAATGATTTGAAAATGATACTGATTTGTGCAGCACACAAGCCAAGGCCAAACTGGTCTCAGAAAAACATGCTGTCTCTGGGCTTCTAATAGGAATGACTATTTTTATACACTAATGGACAAACAAATATACATGTATACACAAAATACATTTGAAGTTCTGTTAAGGATTCATGACCTAAACCTGCCTATGTACTGTTACAGTCAGAAACAAGCTCTACAGTTATTCCCAAAAATCAAAACAAAGCTTAGGAATGCTTTCTGTCTATCCATTTGTTTCACTGCTGCCACAAACTAATTTTATCTTCATAATTTCCATTTTTTCAAGAAGAAAAAGACCTAATCTAATCAAGTGCTGGGTCTTAGAGTCAATCTTCTGAAGAATAATCATCCCTTAACACAAAAGGAGATAACTGTTCCTATTAAAAAGATTTTATAGCTGGGCATGCCTTCAATCCCAGCACTCTGGTAGGCTGAGGAAGGAGGACAGCAAATTCAAATTCAGCCTGGGCAACTTTTCAAAACTCACGTCTCAAAACAAAAATAAGTGCAGGCCAGGGATATAGCTCAGCAGTGTAAGTGCCTGCTTGGCAAGCGCAATGTTGTAAGTTTGATTACCAGTACCAAAAAAATAAAAATAAGTGAATACTTATAAAATAAAGGCCTGGGACTGTAGCTCAGTGTGAAGGCTCTGAATTCAATCCTTAAGACAAAAAAAAGAAAAAGAAAAAGAAAAAGATTTCATAATGCTCTTGTTTTTATGTCTTGATAAACCTTTTTTTTTTTTTTAAGGGATACTATTACTTATTGGGCACCTAATATAAGCCTAATTCTTTTGTCTATATAACTTCATTGAAGTCATAAAAATTGGGAGTATTATTTATCATTTTTCACATTTTATAGTTGAAGTAACCAGGACATAAAAATTTTAAGTAATTTCCCCCAAAATCACTGAGCCTATAAATGATAGTACCAAGATTCAAAGCTGGGCATTTCCTTTTTTTAATTTAAATTTTTTTATTAGTACATTTGTAATATATGACATTTATAGTGAGAGAGTTTGTACATGTACATAACACATCTTAATTGTATTTTGTCCCCCTTCCTCCCATTCTTTCCTGCTGCCTTCAATACTTGTTCATTTTTCTGTTTGCAAAACCTCTATTACCATTTTTCTTCAATTATATTTTATTTCATTCTTTTTTCCTTTTATCTCTCCCTCTTCCTTCCATCTTTCGTTGTTCTTCCCATTTGAAAAAAAAATTTCCCTAATTCCTATTATCTTTTATTTTGCTCTTTATTTATATTCTAGGTTTCTCATATAAATCATGTGACATTTAAACTTGTGTGCCCGATTTATTTCATTTAACATTATGATCTTGAGGTGCATCATTATGTTTTGAATGCCTCAAATTTATCCTTTATGGCAGTGTAGTATTCCATTGTGTATAAATATCACATTTTCTTTATTCATTACAAAATTTAGCTATTATGAATTGTGCTGCTAGCAACATGGGTATGCATGTAATACTGTAATATGATGACTTTAACTCTTTTGGGCAGATAGCTAGAAAGGAAATAGCTGGGTCAAATGGAATTTCAATTTTTAGTTTTTTAAGGAATCTCCATACTGGTCTCTATTGCGGGTACTTGTTTACATTCATTAGCAAAGTAGAAGGATTCCTTTTTTCCTTTAGCCTTGCCAGCATTTGTTATTTGATTCCTTGATGATAGCCATTCTTTCGGTAAGAACATGGCATTTCAATGTAGTTTCAATTTACATTTCTCTAATGGCCAACAGAGCTGGGTACTTCTGACTTAAACTTGGATTATTTTTTTCACTACACTAGACTGAATAAAGCATGAGGGATCTTGTTAACTGTCAACTGTGTCAACTAACTGAGTAAATGACTATGGCTCTAAAGTGATAAGTAATTACAAAAGAATATCAGAATCTAGCTTTTTTCAATTACACATGAAGTGTCAAGTTTTTTAGTTTTGCTTTGTTTGGGCTAACACTAAAATGAGACTCTGCGAACTATTAAATGAGATGCTAACTACTAGAGAAGAAAGAGTCTAGAGAGAGGGGAGGTGGGGAAAACTGGTGACAGTTATACAGTTAGTCCCCGACTTGTGAACATGAGTCACGAACTTTCACAGGTCTACTGTGAAAGACTCACAGGTGTCCTATTAAAAACTCTGTTAGATTACAAATGAATCTGATGTATGAATGTTCTCCCAGAACAGAACTCATTTGTAAGTCGGGGAAACAAAAGGATATAACTTAAGTCTTACAAACCAGTTAGCATTTTAAATCCTTACAAAAAAATAAAAGATCCTGCCAGGTGTGGTGGCACATGCCTGTAATCCCAGCAACTCTGGTGGAGGCAAGAGGATTTCTGTGAGTTTGAGGTTAGCCTGGGCTACACAGTGAGTTCAAAACTAGCCTGAACTACATAGCAAGACCCTGTCTCAAAAAAAAAAAAAAAAAAAAAAAAAAAAAAAAAAAAAAAAAAAAAAAAAAATCCTTATGAGAAGTAAAGATCATGCATCCAATCAGTGAAATTAATATTGCAGCTGGAGATGTAGTTTAGTGGTAGAGTGGTTGCCTATCATGCACAGGAACCTTAGCACGATCCCCAGCAAAGGAAACAAAGAAAGAAACAAATAATCAAAAACTGTCCAATATTCACTAGTCTCCAAATATGCTATCTATTCTGAGAGGCAAAACACACACAAGAATGGATCAAGATGAGACACAGACAAATATACATAATTGTAAAGTACAAAAATTAGACAATTTGAAATAAGGGCCAAAAGAACTGCACATATTAAGTGATTTAGGTGATCAGGAGAATCAGTGAACTGAGGTAATCAGAAAAACTTTGTAAAGAGATGAGACTGCTCTATACCTTCAGATATGGGTAGAAATAAAATTGATAAAATGTAGGAGGAGTAGAGTAAGTGGAGAAAGAGGACGGTCTATATAGGAAACGAAATTGGAAAGATAGCAGAGATCAAATATGTAGCCCAAGGCTGGAGGAGAAAAAGACTAGGGGCACAGAAATGAATCAGTTCTGAAGGATGCCACTATTTAATTGATCAAATCAGATGGCTCCTGCATTATCAGTGGGAAAGATAAGCACTCCCAGAAAGAATGAATACAGGATTATCCACCGTGGAGGCCTAAGTTTTAAAAGGCTATGGAATAATTTACGTCTGCTTTTTCCGTGGGAACCATGTGCATACATGCTGGTCCTCCAGTAACACCAGTTCTCTACCTTCCTCACAGAGGGTTCTTTGTTCCAGACAGCCAGGCTCAAAAGAGACAGAGTATAATAAAATCACACTGAGATCAGTACTCTCAGCTGGTGCAGGGGCTGATGCCATACCACAACACACCCTACAGGAAGTAGTTTGTGACGCACAGCTGATTTCCACAGCAGGAACCTTGTGGTAGGCTGGGGTGGGGACTGGTCATGCATGGAGAGAATTCTTTAGCCACTGACTCGAATTAGTTCACCAAGATCCTGACATTATCCATTAAATCTGTGTAAGTCACTCTCAAAAGCAATTATTTCTTAACTAATTTTGAAAAGGAGAAGGAAAACCACAAAAGTTTCACTAGGCATTATTCTGACACCACTTTATGAGTTAACTATTCCTTGACATGGAATTGGAGGAAGGCAAAAACCAAATCCCCTATTTTTTTTACAAGTAGGCTAAATAATTTTTTCATTGTAAAGGGCTATTTTCTGCACTATAGGATGTTTAGCAGCACTCAATAAAAGCTAGTAGCAAGCAGCTTCTTCACTTGTGATAATAACCATAGACGAATCCAAACTTGAATGTTTACTTCCTATGTGATTTGGACCTCTTCAAGTCTCAATTTTCTGATCTGAAAATTGGGTTTTTAAATGTCAGATTTAACAGAGGGACATTATAAGATCATGCAGATTCAGGTCTTTCCTATTGTACTTAGCACTATTCTACTACTGCAATTCTTTGTGTGTATTCCCCATTTTTTTTTTTTTGGAAAAAAATTTTTTTTATTGGTACCAGGGATTGAACTTACAACCGTGTGCTTGCAAGGCAGGTGCTTATGCCGCTGAGCTAAATCTCTCCAGCCTGTATTCCCTATTGTTAACTGGAGATCAAATTAAGACCTCAGCATCTACCCAAACGCTGGCACAGAGCCTGGACTCGGGATGGGCTGAAAGGGCTATGGAGCCCTTTTCTTCTAATCTGCACAAAAGGATTCATAAAGCATCACCATGTAGCATTTACTCTCATTCCTTGGAGCCCCAAACTTCTGAAGAAACAGACTACAACATATTGGAAATAGTACTAGTGGCAGGAGAATAGCTTGTGAGGGAGGGCCTGGGAATAAATGTGCCCTGTTAATCTTGCACAGCAATACTAGAGACTCATATCTGAAAAAAACAAAGTTGTAGCAAAGTCTTAAAGAAGGTACGGAGGAAGTACATTCTCCTCATAGCTATGTTTTTTTCAACTAGGACAGCTGAAGATTGGAAAGTATCCATTTGGCGGAGAAAACTGTTTGGGACAGTGATGCTTTGGTGCAGTGACCTGACTCAATTGCCTGTGGGACTTGTTTTTTCCCTGGTAGAGTAGCCAACTGTAACAATCAAGGGCCCTTCTGAGCTACTCATCACACTTTCTAGAGGTTCAAAGATTACAGTTCATGCATTAGTCAGCTACTCTGAAAGTGCCCAAGATAATCCTGGCACAGCAGCATCCATCTATAAATCCTAGGAGGAGCACAAGGTCAAGGCCAGCTTGGGAAAACCAGTAAGATGGTGTCTCAAAACAGAAATTACTAAAGGGGGCACGGCAATGTAGGTAAGTGGTAGAATGCCTGTCTAGTATGCACAAGGGCCTGGGTACAATCTCTAGTACTGAAAGGGGGCGGGGAGCGCAGGGTACTTCTTTGTGTGATGAGGTTTCACAGTGTTGTCTGACTAGTTTGTCTGAAACTTCTGGGCTCAAGTGATCCTCCTGTCTCAGCCTCTCAAACAGCTGGGACTACAGGCATGTAGCTTCAGCTTTAGATTATTTTTCCATAGCTCCAGGCCAGGCTGAGACCGTTTATCATACACAACAAGCAACAGTGTACAAATCAGTGCTGATCTCAACCATATTCACTAATCAAATGCTCAATAATAAATATGAATACTATACAGGGTACATTCTAGTTTTCTTGGAAACAGATTTTTCTTCCTTCTTATATAAAATCATATGATAAATTTTAGTTTTGAATGCTAGGTGGTATGCGAAGAATTTCAGTAAACTCAAATCAAACTGCTTATTTGGTTGAAGATATATTTGCTTGTTGCTTTAAAATCTCTCTTTGCTATTTGCTATCAAACTCGCCAGACAGATTTTTGTTAAATCTATCACTGCTTTCTTCAGGACTTTCCATTTTGCTTTACTACCTTCACTGAGGCATGAGAGTTCTTTAAGATGATGTAATGGCTGCAACCCTGGGATTTTTCTTGTGATGCTTACATTTAAAATATGAAGTGGCAATGCTTTAAAGGAGAGCTGGAAAACGTTCAATATGAAACAAACTTACAGGCCTCCAAACCTCCTTTGCCTTCTCTCCCTCCAGTTGGTATGGTGGGGGTGGAGAGGATTATTACACAGCATTGGAATTCTTTGTCGAGGGGGGGTGGTCACAAAAGGGTTATAAATATCAGCAGCCACACTCTAGGTTGGCTGCAGAGAACAACTGACATACTGTAGTTCTACTTAAAGGCACAGAACAAGGAAGCTCCTTGAAGTATTTGCACAGAGGAAGCTCCTCTTCTCTTCAGAAATGTATCATCAGCCAAACACCTGCATCAACAACTGTAGGCAAATTTCACATGCCAGGGAAAGTGACTAGATTTAAAACTAGCCAGATTAACACCAGCTACAGTAAAGGATCCGGGGGCTGGCCTAAAGGAAGGGTGATTTAGAAATCATTGTTGCTACTGCATAGTCATAATCAGATTATCAGGAGACTGTTTGCTATATAAATATTTAGCTTAATCCCTTAGTATCCAACTGAATCACACGTTTGCATTGGTGGCAATTTCCTTCTAGGGCAGTGGTTCTCGGCAGCGTGATTCTGCCTTTCAGGGGACATTTGGCAATGTCTAGAGATATTTGTGAAGCTATTTCCAGTAGTTACAGGCCAGCAGTGCTGCTAAACATCCTACTACAATACAAAACACAGCTCACTATAACAAAAAATAACCCAGCCCAAATGTCAGCAGTATTGAAATTGAGAAATTCAGTTCTAGGATATTTTGTTTACTTCTTTGGATCCTACCTTTATTAGCAGTGCCTTGTTTAAGAAAGAAACAAAACGAGACAGGCTGAGGGGCAACAGAAGGCTGGGGCTGAATATGCCTAAAACTCCAAGGGACAGGTCTCCCTTCTCTCCCAGGGCCGGTGGATAATACTAACCTAATTTGCTTTGTTGTCTAGTGAGTATACTCACTCTCATCCCAGGGTATAGTAACTGGCAAAACTGAAGATGGGCTGATACTGTTTTTGTAATCATTTGAAAGGAAATAACAAGCAATAAGTGCACAGTGGCAGTCTTTGGGCTCCATGCTGGGCCCTGTCTTCCAAAGGTTTTCACATGTGCAAGCTTAGGCACAAACTAAGCTTGCCTATCATGAGGCAAAAACTGAATAAAAAGGGTTTCCATAAAAGACCTCCTTGTTCTGGTTTCACAGTAGGATATGTGGTTCTCTCAGTCAGAAGCTGCAAATGTACTGGGTACCTGATCCTGAGCTCTGACCAGTCTGAGTGAGAACTGTCATAGGAAAGGAAGCCTGCTACCACCCCTGAAGTCCACTAGCTCAGCCAAAGATAAGAAAGGAAAAGTCTGGTTTGGATGCTTCAGATACACCATTATGTAAAGTCAATGACTGTGAGAAACACAAAGAGCCTAAAGAGTTTCCATTTTCCCCACTGTGCTTCCCTGTCATTGAGAGGTAGAATGTGAAGTATGAATTCACACTGGCTCACACTGGCCTGGATCATACTCACTAACACCGCGAATGAAGGTGCAGCCAGGTTTCTAGATGCTACTTGTCAGCATGATGTCAAAACCACTGCATGCTTTCTGCCTGAGAGATCAGCATGGTTTTTGTGGCAGAGCATGCATGCAAGTGAGGAACAGAGTTAAGACTCAAAATGTTAATTCTTGACAAGTCAAACTCCCACAAGGAATTTCAAAATGAGGAAAGCCTCTTGTTAGCATCAGACTTTTTAAAAAATGCATTTTTAGTTTTTCTACTCTTCCCAGGAAAGTCACACTGGGGGAGTTCTTTGGCTCTAGTTTCAGTGATAAAAAAGATTCCTCTTAAAAAAAGAAAGGAAGGAAAGAAGGAAGGAAGGAAGGAAGGAAGAAAGGAAGGAAGGAAGGAAGGAAGGAAGGAAGAAAGAGAAAGAAAGAAAGAAAGAAAGAAAGAAAGAAAGAAAGAAAGAAAGAAAGAAAGGAGTCTTCCTTTCTCCTAAGTCTCCTGTGAGGCACATGCAAGTCCTTTTCCTCAATAATCAGAGACTCTCTTGTTCAGTAAAATAGACTTTCCTGAAGAGGTTAGTCAGGCCTTTCCTCCTAATTTTGTGAAAACATCCTCAATATTCTCATTACGATTTCTGGAAAGGCTTTTTCCTCTCTACTTCCAAAAAGAGAGCTGAACTCAGTAAAGGTCCTGACTCAGGAAGGCCAGGGTCTTTGCCTGTTCCCAGTAGAAAGGACTTTCTTCCAATCCCATCTGATTGGTCCTCTCTGGCTGACCAGATTCTATGTTCAGTGGTAACTGAGGGAAAGAAAACTTTTCCTAGAAATAGTGACTTTTAATTGCTCCATTTTTTTTTAAGGAAGAAATAATTTTTCCCACAGACTAACTGTTGTGGCACAGATTTTTTAACATTACTGCACAGTTGGGCCAGGGATTTAGCTCAGTGGCTTAAGTGCCTGCCTGGCAAGTGCGAGGTCGTGAGTTCGATCCCTGGTACCAAAAAAAAAAAAAAAAAAAAAAAAAATTACTGCACAGTCCCAGTAAGCCTAGAGGCTCACCACAGACTTGACTGATCTGTCCACTACTACTCCCAATGGAGTTAGCGAGGTCACAGCAGAGCATGTGGTTTGGTTTCAGATTCATATCCTCTTCTTATGCATATGATGTGTTGACAGTATGAGCTCATTAATGAAAGAAAAGGGTTTAAAAAAACCCTTAAAACCAATGCTGCCTTAAATATTTATCTTCATCTGTCTTTTTTTTCCTTATTAAAAAAAATTTGAATCTGAAGGCAGGTCATAATTTATGAGTCTGGTCTACTGCTAGATTACAACAGAACATTAACCCAGGAATACAAAACTCCTATCATGAAAATGACTCAGGCCTTAAAATGGGTCCAAAAAGATCTTCCCTCTGTGCAGCCTGTAACAGGCTGTGGAACTGACAAGAGGAGTTTTTCCTTTCTCATTGTTTTTACTTCCCATGAGCTCAACCAGAGTATGCTCCTCCCCGCTTACTCAAGGACCTTTGCTGGGAGGAGGCAAAACTCCCTAAAGCTTCTGACTTCCTTACAAGGCAGACTGATAGAACAGGGCTTCTTTCCCATGTGGATACCCAACTTGAGGGGATATTGATCATTTTATAGTATCTACAAACTGCCTTAACAGTCGATTGTAACAGGGCACTGCATGCCTTCCTACCTTTCCACTCTGGATTCAGGCCTCCCTTGCCAATACCAGCACATTGTAGATGAACACTGTGCCAGTGCTCAGCTGACTGTCTCCTCCCAGTCTTCATATTTGTAATATTTGTGGTAGGGGGCTTATTCTTAGAAACCAATGAAATGAGTTGGCTGTAACAAGGAACTCAGTTTCTACTGAACTCAGCCACAAAGCAACATGTGTCAGGACACAAAAAGTACAGTGATTGCCCAGTGGTTTCTCGAAATCATCCAGCAACATCAAAATTCAGAATATTTCTAGAAACCAAGGAAAAGATGACTTGTTATCAAACCCAAGCACTGTGTATGCCTACCTGTGGGCTCTGCCTTATATTCTGGCTAAGAGCTAAGGCAGTTTTCACAGGCTTGTTTAACTTCATTTTCTGTCACTGAAGAATAGCAAGAAGAAGCAACAGAGTTAAGCATTCTATATCCATGGGGTACTGGTTCCAGGACCACCCATATTTAGAATCCGCCTATATTTAGATCCTTTATATAAAATGGCATGGTATTTACACTTACTCCCCAAAGTATACTCCCCACTTTGAATCATGTCTAGCTTATTTATGATACCTAGTATGTAAATGCCATATGAACAGTTAGTATACTGTAGTTTTTTAATTTGTATTATTTTTCATTGGGTTTCTCCCTTAAATATTATCAGTCTGTGGTTGGTTGAAACTGCAAGTACAGATGCAATTGTAATACCTGACGTCACGGTGGTTGGGGAAGAAACATTCCCTCCTATACAGCTACACACAGCAATCCACCCAGTAGCATACTGGACAGGCTAAGCATTCCAATACAGCATTCAAACTGCACAGCAATATAAAACATTTAAAGCACAGTAGGCCCAACTGTCTCTAATATCTTTCAGAATATCACCATAGTAGAGAACAGTAAGTTCTTTTTAGTATTAATCTGCACGCAGAAAACAAATAAAAACCTTATTGGTATGTACAAAATAGCATTGAGAAAAGTAAGCAAATAAAATTTAAAATAATTCCTACATAAACTGCAATCTGGCCACGTAGAACTATTTTGGAGCCTACAAGAATAAACTTTAGTTTTCTAAGAAATTCACTTGTCAGTTAAAATTTTAAATAACCCAGATCCAGGTGAGTTAGATAACAGATACATACTTGCAGAACAGTCTCTGTGGTCAAGGAGCTGACAAGAGAAAAGGAAACAAAACACAGGAGCTGATTCAGGAACAGCCATCCTGCTTTTAGAATAAGGAGGCAACTGTGTTTCAAAGAGGAACTGCTCCTAAGCTTGAATTTTCTCCATCTACACTTGCTTTATTTTGATGCCACATAGAGCCATGCATGGTGGCACACGCCTGTAATCCCGGCACTCTGTGAGGCTGAAGCAGGACTGCAAAACGAGCCCAGACTGGGCAATTTTAGCAAGACCTTGTCTTGGAGAGATGTATGATACTTCAGAAAGAAAATGGAAAAAAAACAAAGAAAAAAAAAAACAGAAAAAAAAAAAAAAGAAATCCAAATACAGTAATTTTTGTTGCTCCAAACTGTACTACCTTCAAATGTGGTAAGGGGGCCTTCAGTCAATATCCCACTCTATGCTAAATGTCCCTTAAGCTCCTTGAAAGGCCCTTCTGAAACAGGCAACTTTCTGCAGTTGGATTATGTCTACCATGTCACCATCTGTGGCCTTTTTTAAGACCATATAGTTCTGACCTGATATCAAGGCTCTCTTTTCTACCCATGCTTCTGTCTGTCTGTCCATCCATTCATCCACTCACCCATCTATCATTCACCTATCTGTCCATCTACTGCTACTCCGTATTGAACCAAGGACCTCTGCACTGAGGTACATCTCGGTCCCTTTTTGAAATTTTGAGATAGGCTCTCACTAAGTCACAAACTTGGCCAAGCTGAGCTTGAACTCACAATCCTTTTGCCTCAGCCCAGAGTGCTGGGTTTCAGGCCAGCTTCCATTCATTCTTCTAACATAAAGAATTCAGGTATGGCTTTATACTATTGTGTTATGTTTGATATTGTAATTGAAACTATGCTCAACTATAGCAGCGTAAGAGATATGGTGTTAGATACTGCTGATGTCCAGTTGACTTAATGTAAAGTACTGTGTTGCCTATGTTGTCCTGGTCTGATCTGCTCTGTACTGCCCCCTTTTGTTTTATTCTCTTTTAAATAAAAAATAAATAAATAAAAAAAAATAAAGAATTCAGGTAAGGGGGAAAAAAAAATTCGGACAGGCAGCAGCTTTAAGAGAACAAATTTTACTCTGATAGCAGAAGTGTTAGCTCTGTAAAGTGGGAATTACTAACACTAGTGACAGAAATAAGAGTGCTCAAAACATCTTTTCCCAACTAATTCCATGTACTCTAAAAGGCATAATGGCAGAGGGTGGCAATTTTAGGTATTTACAACAAAGGAAGCTTTTGGGGAAAGGGCGTACATGGTGAGAGTTGGAGACCCAACAGAAAAACGTCTGAATAGCACATCTACCCTTTGGGTTCAGTCATCTAACCATCCCCTATTGTTTTAATTCAAGTTCACAAAACTGTAGCACTGGACATTCTGATGCAGGTGAAGAACTAAAATATTTTAGCAATTAAGACAGTACATCTCAAACTCTTACATGCAAAGAACTTGTACTTTTGAAGCACTGGGATGTATTCTCTCTCTCTCTCTCTCTCTCTCTCTCTCTCTCTCTCTCTCTCTCTCTCTCTCTCTCTATTTTCAGACAGGGTCTCATTATATAGTGCAGGCAGGCCTTGAACTCATTATGTAGCCCAGGCTGGTCTCAAACTCACAGCAATCCTTCTACCTCAGCCTCCGCAGGTATGCATCACTACATCTGGCTTTCCTAAGCTGCTTGCTGAAAGTGGGACATTTATTTGAAGCATGTTTCATTTAATAATTCATGAGAATTTTATTTTTTATTTCATAATATATCAATAATTTCCCCCTAAAATCTATAAAATTAACACTATATAAGATGAGCCCATTAAAAAAAAAAAAAGATGAGCCCATGTCCACCCTTACAGCTCCTCATAGCTCATTCTGAAAAACAAGCACTGAAGATATCATCACTGCAGTTACCAAAACAGCTAATTTGCAATCTCAAGAAATCATAAGAGGAGATTCTCTGCATAAGAGGTAAGGTTTAGGCATTTCTTTTTGTATGCTTAATTAAAAAATAAATCACAACAAAAAACACTCAAATCAGTCTGCTCAGAAGTCCAAGAAACTGCTTAGTTTTCCAACAGTGTGCTTTGGTGGTAAAGGAGAATAAGGAAACCAGGGACAAAAGTGAAAATGTATGCTCAACTGGTATATAATGTAATAGCAAAGAAATACATATGAGACACAAAGACTTACTTTAAAATCTGCTAATTGTTGGTTGATGAGATCTACTTCGGTCCCCACTACCCACTGGAGTGCCTCTCCTTCCTCTGCTGCAGTGGTCGCCTCATTCAGTGCTTTCAATTTCCTGTAGAAGTCCTCTACGCGGCCCAGAGTCAGCTCTAGCTGTTCCTGGCGAGCTTTCCCCCTCTCTGTCAGTTTGCTGCACTGTTTGTTCAGAGCTTCTAGCTCCCTCTTCAGACCCAACAAGTCCAGAGTCCCCTCTTCTTCCAGCATTTGCTGGCATTCTGCTTCAGAGGCCTCTATGTCAAACTTGAGGGCTTGGATTTTGTTAAGGAACAGCCACACATCCTCAATCTGGGACTGGAGGCTATCCGTGTCTCTGCCAATAGCACCCATGCCATCCAGCTCATCGTCCAGGTCTGCCAATTGAGAAAACATCTCTCGGACTCGGCAGTGAAACTGGCCAATGCCCTCCAGCTTGTTTTCCATTGTCATGCACCCACTGGTCACTCTTTGCTTCATTTCTAGGAACTCTTGCTGGACAGCCTCAGCTTGAAGCAGGAGTTGGGAAGCATCAGATCCATCTGGGGCATCTTCTACCAGCCCCTGAGTGAAGTTCCTTAGATAGTCGACCTGCGGTTCCAGGGCCTGCAGCACTTCTTGTTGAGCCCTCAGCTTCTCTAGATTCTTGTTGCTACAGGCTTGAGAGCCCAGAGCATCAAAGATTTCAAGTTGATGTTTGGCTCCTTCTACCTTCTTTTCAATATTTTTAAAGCTTTCCTGGAACTCCTTGAGCCTCTGACTCATTTCTTCAAGCAACCCTGTTTTGGCCTGTAGCTCTACTGTAATGGCATCCATATTCTGGTTGATCCCAGCTTTCTCATCCCGAATATCATCCTCATCTGTTTCTGAAGAATTGATCAGAATGTCAGCAGCACCATTCAGTATTTCCAGCAAGGAGCGGCGCTTCTCCACCTCACTGAGCATAGCCTTTGACCTCAGGAGACCAGACTCCAGTTGCACTGGGTCCAGAGTGACTTGCAACTCTGATAACTTGGCCTTACAATCTTCTATCCATGGCACAAGGTCTTCCACGTGCCACTGATACTTCTGAGCTTTCTGCATGCAGTCCTTGAGTCTGGATTGTCTATCAGCAGTTTTTTTACTAAGTTCTTCCCAATGGCTTTTGAGTTCAACCATCTGATTTTGTAAAGTTCTTTTTTCTTCTCCAGGAGGTACAGAGAGCAGCAGAGATTCCCCTTCAGCCACTATCACCTCATAAGAACCACTGTGCTGATTAAGGCTCTTTTGAAACTCTTCATTCTCCTGTAACTGAGACTGTATCTGCTCCAATTTTGCAGAAATTGGGCAGTTTTTTGCTTGTTGGCTTTGTTTATCATCCAACCAAGTCCTTAGCTCATCAAACATTTGCTGAAATTGCTGCGTGCTGGCAAGGGCTGCCTGGAGTCTGTTCATGCGATCAGCTAAAATGAAAAAAAAAAAAAAAAAAAAGAAACTGAAATTAATCAAGGCCAAGCATGGCATTATAAATGTTTGTAGAGAGTATATGAGAATCTATCATAAAGAGGCATATAACTACGCTCTTTCACACACTGTATCTTATTCAATTCCCTTATCAACCGTTCAGGGTGACTTGTGTACTTCTACGTGTAAATTGATATAAAGAAAATAAAAGGTTTTTTTGGTGAATGTATATGTAACTCCATCTACTAGTACATCCACAGGCATGCATTTACCTGATGACTAACTTTGTAGTACAGCTTTTATTTCTAGGACTGTGCTATATAAAACACCACTTATTTCTAGCGCCAGTGTATAACAACCACCACAGCTCTGTCACTGGAAGAAGGGTCTGGCCCTTCTCAGAACTCAGGACTCAGGACTCAGAACACAATTCTGAGTCCATAAGCTACTTAAGGGTCATCCCAGATTCCTGAGACTACTATTAAGCCACTTTTTGTTTCTTCTTCCACTGATAATGACAGAAGTGTGTTCCTCATTCCAACTCACCTGCAAGGTCTTCTAAACCATGGAGTGGCAGGGTGACCGTCTCCAAACGCTTCTTGAGCTCATCCTTGAGGTACTGCTCACCAATAAGCACTGAGAGTTCATTGCATAGTGTCTGGGCCTCCTTAATCTCATTGTCAAGTTGCTCCAAGTCAGATCGAATCTCGCTGGTCTCCTCCAATTGCTGCTTTACAGCCTCAGGCTGAGTGCTGATGGCTGACTGGCCACTTAGTCGCTGTCCAACTGCTTTCACCTTCTCTGATAAGTCTTGGAGCAATTCTTGGTACTGGGTGCTTTTGACAATAGCTTGGTCAATTTGGCTGGAACGGGAATTCAGTTTGTCGGTTAGTTCGACCCACTTCTGATTGATGCTCTGGAGTTCTTTTTGTATTTGGCTGGTGGATGGAGAGACATCTCCTGGGCCTGTGAGGATGCCCTGGGCTGTCTCATTCAGCTGCTCATGCTGTTGTTTGCGTGCTTCAAATTCCCTCAGCATAAACTGTAACAGAAACAACACCAACATGTTTGCAAAGAAAAAACATTCAAAAACAGTGTCAAAAACAAAAACTGATTTTTGAATTGTGCCAATGCCTTTTGAAAATAAACCAGAAAATTCCAAGGACCAGACTACTAGTCTGAGGCTGTATTACTTTTTCTTTTTTTTTTAATTTTTTATTTATTTATTTATTTTATTATTTTTTTTTTTTTACTTTTTCTTTCCTTGAGACAGGGTCTTACTATGTAGTTCAGGCTGGCCTTGAACTTGTGATCCTTCTGCTTCTGCCTCCTAGATGCTGAGATTACAGGTGTGTGCCACTACACCCAAATATTTTTTTCTTATTATTTGTCTTGTTTTGTTTTAACATCAGTTACTAAGGTCAGTGTGTGCTGAGAAACCAAAATGACATTCATCAGATTTGCCATGCGATACTGGCCCTGACTGAATTCAATGTCCGGAAACTGGGTCCCGAGCCAGCTATATTACAGGCTGGGTTTGTCATTTAAACTCTCAATGCCTCTATTTCTTAGTTTCTTTATTGGAATTTCAATAGCCATAGCCATATGATCTGTATAACACAATTAGATTAAAACAAGGACCATACTTTTATATTTATTTTCTGTCCTTTGCTGCTACTGTCAAAGAAATGACTATGTATTATAGACTCTGGTGCCACAGCACTTGCACTCCAATCCTGCTCTATCATTCGCTAGTTGTATAAACTTGGGAAAGTTTTAAAAAGTTGTTCACCCAGCACTCAGGAAGCTGAGGCAGGAGAACTACTGTTGAGTTCCAGGCTAGTCTAGGCTATAAAGTAAATTCAGGGGCAGTCTGAACTACATAGTAAAACCCTATCTAGGAAAAAAAAATGCTCAAACCTCAGCTTCCTCATCTGTAAGACAAAAATAGTAAAGTACTTATCTTGGCTGTCATGAAGATTAAATGAGAGAGCTAAGAGTATAGCTCAGCAGTAGAGTACTTCCCTGCCATGAATAAGGCCCTGAGTTTGATCTTGGGTGGGGG